>VZTY01007911.1:454000-472285 GCA_013400935.1 Turnix velox | reverse complement strand
TCTTCTCTGTGACCTCCAATGATAGGACTCAGGGCAACAGGTGCAAACTGGAACCCAGAAGGTTCCACAGAAATATAAAAAAAAACCCCAAACTTTTCACAGTGAGGATGACAGAACCCCAGAACACCCTGCCCAGAGAGGTTGCGGAGTCTCCTTCTCTGGAGACATTCAAAATCTCCTGGACACCTTCCTGGGTGACCTGGTCTAGGTGTTCCTGCTCTGTCAGGGGGCTTGAACTAGATGATCTTGAGGTCCCTTCTAGTCCTTAATGTTCTGTGATATGTCACCCTTTTCACTGTCTGATTCCTGAATTCCTCTCCTTTTCAGCACCACTGGCCCCTAAGGGAATTTTGTCTTCTGGCGCTCAACTTCCATGTCTATCCTGCCTTTCCTAGTAATGTCCTAATCATAGAATGGTCATGGTTGGGAAAGACCTTTAGAGATCATCTGGTGCAACCCCCTGCTAGAGCAGAGTCACCTGCAGCAGGCTGCAGAGACTGACTCCACCATCTCCCTGTTCCAGGGCTCTGGCAGCCTGACAGATCTTCCTCCTGCTGAGATGGAATTCCCTGTATTACAGATTGTGCTCTTCTGTCCTGGCATTGGGAACCAGCATGGCATGGGCTCCCACAGGAACAGTACCTCCTCCTGAGCTTGTCCAACACATGTGGACAGCAAAATGAAGCAGCAAAGTGTTTAAAACATCAGTTCCTCAGATTCCATGTAGTCCATTCATGATTTATGTAACAGAAACAGTTTATTTTTTTTTTAAAAAAGTCCAAACCCTCACCATGAAGGTTATTTACAATAGCTTTTCAATTGCATAGATATTATGTGAAAAAATTACGAAAGAGCCAGGCTAACAAATTATTTACTGACACCTAAAGAAATGGCACTGCTTTGTAAGTTGCTGCTGAGCTCTACAATAGAAATTGGCAGGTCTTGATGATTTTTATGAAAGCCTTCAGGAAGCGGAAGACTCATTTAGGCTCCCTGCTACAGCATATACTCAGGCAAAACACCACCAGTCACATTCAGTGAGAGCCAGAGAAACAGAACTGACCAATCCTACTTCAAAGGAGAAAGTACAAATGCAAAGGCATGGCTGCAGCTACACACGTAGTGCTTCTCTAACATGCTGTGCACTAGATGATGAACTCTTACGGCTTTTTCCTTGATTAGCTCTAGTAGCTGTAGTGTTAGAACAGCAATCTTTGGGCAGTCAAGTGTGTGGATGTCGAAAGAAAGAGGAATTGGTCTAGGTCTCAGCTCCTTCAACAGAAGGAGTGGTTCCTCCACTGTGTATATAACATCATATTTTTAAAAGCCTCATTTGGAGAGCATCTGGAAAACAGCAATGATGTTTTAGGGGGGTTACTGAAGCAGTGGGTTGAAAAAATGAGAATTATCATTAAGAGAAATGTAAGAGGCAACGTGCTGCCCACTGCTGGCTCAATCACTTGTCTTTCCAAGCAGCATTCCTTGTGAAGCCAAAAGATTCTAGCCCTTACTTGCAGAGTAAAAGCTGACAATGCAATTCAATTTGAAGTCTTTAGGCACCTCTCAAGTTACTGAGCACAATTAATCTCTGTATACTATGACATTAAACAAAGGTGTGTAGTGGTTTTAGCTCTCTTAGAAAATATTCTAATACATTCAACTCTACCATCTCCAATACCCAAAATTGTATTTTTGGGTCAAACTATTACTCTTTAAGAGTTTTCAACTGTATCCAAAGGAAACTGCAAATATGTACAAGTTCTGTTATGCTGACCAAGTCCATGTACACATCCATACCACTATGAATTTGTAAAATTCAAGCCAAAGAAATAGTTTTCTATATAAGATACTATTTGTTATTTACAGTATAAACCCAGGAAAAAACCCAGGCTTTTAAAAGTTTTAGGAAGAACTTGCAGTTTCAGGCAGTAGCTCAGCATATTAGACCCTCTAGTCTAATGCACACAGCAATGCAATCCTCATTATCAAATTTGGTGCCACAGGAAAAAAAACCTGAACAAAAAGCATTTCATAGAAGTGAAAAATGAAGGCAAACCCTCATTTACAAAGAAATGCAACACAGAGAATGCCTTGTAAATGGCTTTCCATTTTCTTCCAATTTCCATGCTTCTCTCCTGTATAGCAAGTCAAAAAAAGTCACTTAGGTCTTCTTGATGTTCCAGTGCTTTTGAATGGATCAAATTCATCCTGCAAATAGCAAAAAGATGTGTATCACTAGAACAAGAATGCATTCCCAGTCATTAAACATTAAGACACCTTTACATTAAACTAGAAAGCCTGGTCATGTTCCATGTTTTCTGGCACACATGTTTTTGCAGGTTTTGACATGAAAGAGATTGAAGAGATCCTTCGATTGCAAAGCCCGGATCATAGATATTTGGAGAACAGAAATTGCATTCAGAACAGCTACTCTGAAATGAGGAACAATCTATATTTCAGGTGTGACCCTGGAAAATATTTCTTTTTATGCGTTCAAGCAAACACACAAGACAGAAAGATAGCCTGGAGAGAAGGGACAAGAATTGAACATTTTCTCTGAAGTGCCACATCCAGCATTGTTATAACTGGTATTCTGTCTATACAAGATAGTCTATGAAAACAAACTTCAAATGCTCCAAAGTACAATACATATTTCATTCAGTGCAAAACTTGTTAAATTATGGAAGAAAGCATTTCCTACCAGTTCAGATAAATACTGCAAGAACAAACATACTGTCTTCCAGTTAAAAGTCTTTTCACATATTTCACAACAATAAGAACAATAAAGTGCCCTGTAAAAGAGCTATTAAATGCAAAAAAATAAAAACCTTCCTTTTTTCAAAAGTCCCCACAATCAGACAAAAGGACAAAGAGAGGCACTAGAAGAGATTATGATTACTTTCTACCCCAGGCAAAATAACCTGACTCCTCACGCTTCAGGAATGAAAATTACCTGATTAAGAATTGAAGGGGAAAAGGACTGGATATTTTCCTGAGATCTATTCCAGCCTTATTATTGACAGCTATGATACTCTAATTAAAGCTAGATGCAATAATCTAGCCTTGTTAGTAAAAAAATCAAATTTTATTCTGAAACTCTTTATTCATAGAACTGCAAACCAGTAAGCTACAGAAATTTACATGAAGAAAAAAGTAGCAGTTTATCTCATACCTCATCTGACTCAAAATCGACTCCTCTAGATGTCTGGCTTTGTGAACCTCTTTTACTAAATGAAGATAAAGTTGATGACCTGGAAACATACAAAAAAATGAAAAAAAGAAAAAAAGGCATCAAAGCATTCTCAATTATCAGACATTCCAATCCTTTTCCCTTCAACCTAGATTTGGACCACCAATACAGAAGTTCAGAATGAACAGAAATAACCATTAGCAGATGATTCAAATACCTAACATACCCATTCTAAAACTTTAAATCATCTTATCTCAATCACTAGAGCAATTTGTCAATACTGAAAGCTCATCTATAATAAAAATAAGTCTAAATTCTCTAAATAATGTTACAATTTTCTTAAAAATCTGATTTTTCAAGTGGTGGATTGGATCCCTGGACTCTTCTAATTGCCCACTGGAACTGAAGCAGACATGAAGCAAACATACCAACCTCTGATTTACTTTTGAAGAAGGAACAAAGGAAACATCATCGAGATCAGAATCATCATCTACAATATCCTGAAAAATAATGTTATCACATTTAAAGCTTTTTCACAGAATGCTTACAGAGACAGTGCCTAATAAAACTGTATAGTAGTTATAGTTAGTTATAACACACACGTGATAGAACTCAAGACCACAACTTAGCAACATGCAAATATGGCAGAAGTTACACTCCTCAGATCTTGGATCTTGCAGAACTCCCCAAAATACTAAAAGAAATAAGCTGTGTCAAAATATTTACATGGTCTTTGTTCTTCACAGGCAAAAATGCAGAAACTTGCTACTGGAACTATAGCTTGGGGATATCTGCTTGTTTAGACCAATGGGGCTTTTTAAGCTAACATTTTGACCACACAGTTGTTTTTTTCAACTCAGAAGACAGTAAATGGCATTGCAACTTCACTCATGCAAAGTGTTTCTTACCTCAGAGTAAGATTTAGATGAATTTAGGGAGGCCTCTGGCTTCAAAGACCTAAAGGCTAGAATAAACAAATGCATTCTTTTTAAAGTGCTTACACAATAAAATGTAAATTATATCATTCTATTTATTTAAGATCCCCATGGCATGCATTTCCTCTGCAAAATATCCTATAAAACAAATAAGCAAAATCCCAATAACCCAAATTTAGTTTAAGCTTTTGTTAGAGCCTGGAAACCCAGAGAGAATCCAACCCTCTGTGCAGCAGTAGGTGCCTTCCAGTTTGGCTGAAAATCCTTCAGTAACTTTGGTTAAGAGAAAAACATCACTATAACTGGTGCTGCTGTACACCTAACAGTTCAGATGTCAACACATCGGCTAAAATTGGATTCTCTGCAGTATTTCACATCATTTCCTGGCCAATTTAATGTGTAGGTAACTTGATGTTTAATTTAAAACTGTTTTGGGTATTCTGTGTGGAGTTTGGTTTTAGATTTGTACATAGTATTATTCTCTTTGAGACTCAAATGACTTATGTTGTTTCCTTGGAGCCTGTACTCCGTAGCAAGGAAGGGCTGCTCCCATGTATGTGGCTTAAATCACAAACAAGTTTCTCTTCCATTAGCAAGAACTAGCACGTCTCACACTTGCTACAGTGTAACACTAAATAGATTTGCATTAAAGCCAGTAAAGTTGTAACTTTTTATCTACTGAGGAACAGTAGCATCTATTTTATGATAAATAAGGCACATTTCTTCTGTGCTTAGTCCTATAAGAGACTGCACGTAGTAAGATGTTGCCTATGTCCAGTTCTATTAGAAGTTCTTAACACATTTTAATTTTACCCTGTGATGGTAGGATATTGTTATTCCTTTTCTTTAACTTCCCTCCATTCTTATGTCTCTCATTACAGTTAGTTATTTTACTTCATTAGAACCAAAAGAATCTCACACTATTGAACTAATAAAAAGGCAAATAAGGCACTTCATTAAACAAACATCTTCATTACTGTTTGAAATAGCAAGTGAGCAACAGACAGATGAAAGGCCTACCATCCATGATAGACATATTCTTGGCAGGCACAGATACAGGCTTGTAGGTTCTGCTGCTTGTAGCTGAGTCTTGGCTAGTCCTTCCTGTAGGGATAATAAGCAATACACAAATGTGTTCAGGAGTTGGGTTTTTCCCCCTTTCTTCAGACGATCATTAAGGGACTTGAAACCCCTGAATTCCTCATTTCTCTTCTTTACATTCTTCTTGAATTACATGCAGAACTGCCTTGGGTCAAGTGCTCAATGTCCACAGACACACTCCCCCTGCTCTGATGTATCACAACAGTGTAGGAACACATAGAACATGCTCGAGCAACTCATTTATAGGCAAACCCCACATCTGATCTAAAATTAGGTCAGACCTAAGCAAGTCACAAACATGTAAGAATGGAAGTACCACTATGCAAAGTGCACAATCACACACAGCCAATCTGATCCATTTTACTTGGGAAACACTCCTCATTTTCTCAGTCAATAGAAATAATTAAGAGTCTTGCAAACTGCATTAGGACAGATAGACAATCTGTACCTTCCCAGTAACACATCTTTTAAGAGTCTACTATATTTCCATTAAAAGAAAAATAGTTTGCTTCCCATTAATGACCCTGTGAAAAGTCACAACTTAAGCTTTGTAAGGCAGTCAACTGTGTGTAATATGATACTAAAATTATTTGTGAAAAATTCTTTTCCTGTAGGAGAAAGATGTTTCCACTTGATGGAAACAGCAGAAGAGAACTGCCTTTTAAAAAAAAAGTCAGTAACTCCAGTGAAGTGTGAAGTTTTTCTTACCTCTTCCCCTTTGAGATGAACCTCTTGTTGTTGAATTTTGTCCCCTTGCCCCTCTTGCCCTACCTCTGCCCCGACCCCTTCCTCGGCTCAGTGTTGCAGGAAAGCCATCATCTGAATCAACAGTGCCTTTCACCCCTGTATCCATGAGTTCTTCATCACTAGAGGCTGAGACAAGAACTGCATCCTCAGATCTGTGGGCTCTGGCTCTGGTCATTGCCTGAAACAGAACAACAAGGGCTAAAGGAAAAAAGAATCTTCAATGATGCAATGCACTATTGTTCAGTCCTACTTGCACAATTGAGACTTAGAAGACTCATATCTACAGTGTTAAGAACACGATGAAACCCCTCAAAAACAGGGACAGCTTTTAGTCTATTTAATTTAGATGTGAACATATAAAGTAATTAGCTAAGCTCCGATGACAGAATAGAGCTACTTAGTATTATACATCATTAGTGGTGAACACTTCAGGTGCCAGCTGTGCACATTTGCCCAGAGGAAGTACTCTCTGGGCTTCATTGACTTGATCTTCTCCAAGGACAGTAGGTGCTTAAGACAACATTAGTTCACATGAAGAAATCTCAGATTAGGAGAATGGAACCTCACCTCATGTGTGCTTTTTCTCAAAATTTCATTCTAGTCTCACAAAGCTTGCAAAGACAAAGGAGCACTAATGCTGTCAGTGGCTGGCAAATCTCTTTGTAAAGACATATGAATCTTTAGAAATCTAAGTCTCTTAAGAAAGCTGACAAGGACAATAGGACTTAATTATTTACCACTAATACCAACTTGTTCCTGTAACAGCACTCTTAACACCACTCAGTACAGCTCATCCACACACCTACTGGTGATGAGACCACAAATAGTTGAAGAAGGCAGATCTCTGAAGGTCACCTGCCTTGTCTAACATCAATTCAAAACAAGAGCAACCAAACATGAAGTTGCACAAATTTGTACAAGACACCTCAAAAGCAGTGGCTTTGGCATATATTATATCAAGGAAGATTTAAAAAGGACTTGCTTATCTTCCCTAGGCAGATAAGCACTTTTTGACAAGGAACACGTAGAAGTATTGCTAAGTAACTTTATTCACATGCAGAAGTCATCACTCTATTCTTCAGCCTACGTGCAAAATTCAAAGGAGTTACCTCACGAACTTCCTCATCCTCTTCTTCAGTATTCTTTTTTCTACTCTCCCTGAATTTTCGTACCTGAATAAAATAAGTTTCCATCAAATTGACAGTTCATTTCATACAATGATCAAAACACAGTTGGTGAGAAGTCTTGATCACTGAATTATTAAGTTAAGGATGCAAGACTGTTCAGAACCTTTTCATGCTGTCCTACAGTTTAAGAATTACATATACTATTAATAAAAGTGGAGTTACATCATTAAGGAGAAAAAAAGCTTAGGACATGGTGAGAAGAAAGAGTACATGTGATGTGACAGTAAGAGTCAGTGAAATATAATTAACAGGAAAAGAAGGGGTAGAGATAAGCAGGCAAGATAGAGAACAATGATAATGAGAGGACACAAACATTGCAATACACATACAACTAAGAAAGCTCAACTTGCCAAGCATGGAAAAAGATACAAAAAGCAAGAGGGAATGAAGACTAGTCCAAAAGACAAACAATACGAAAACCGAAACCCAAAGTGACACAGATTTTCTCTCAACCCTTCATGAATCAAAGTAATTAGCAAGAAACTCTCCTCCTTCCACCAAATTCTTCTTTATATAGTACACAGTAACTTGCCATATAATGTTTTAATATTACAACTGAAGATAGGCTCATGGAGCTGAATATAGGCTCAGGGGGGAGCTCAGCAAGTTGACAGAAGTTTGTTAGGTGTTACTAGATTCACACAAACCAGGTTTGTTCTCTGTGAGACCTTGAACTGCAAGCAGGTAGTTAGAAGCACTATCCCCTAAGTCAATATGATAAAGAAGGGATTGTATCTACTGTCTTTCTCACATACCCATATAGTTCTACATACATTAGTGACAGATCTTTTCCATTCATGTATTTGGAAATAAAGTGAGAATCAGCATAAGAACTTCATCCTATTTATTAATTTCAAAAAATGACTAGGAATGAATGTTGTGCAAGCTTCATATACAGGCAATTCTATTAAACCAGGCTTGAGCACTGGGCTTTATACTGTCTTGACCTCTCCTAAGGAACCACCATGAAAAGAATATTACCTCCTCATCTATTTTTTCTTCTTCTGCCTCAGTGTGACGCTCCTTAAGAAATCTCTGTGTTTTTTCTAGCTGAAATTTCACAAGTTCTTCTATGGCATCTTTTTCCTCTTTGTCCACAAACTCCTGCACTGCTTCTCCCATTCCTCTTTCAGTTAGAAGGGAAAGCTGTACTTTCTTTATAATGGGGGAGGAAAAAAATGTTAAGCATCTATCAACAAAGAAAGCAATATCCCTGCTGTTTCAGATGTTACATTAAGTTGGTTCCAAAAATAGTAACATGTATTGAAGATTTCAATTAGAGAAAAGCACAGCAGTAAGCACATTACTCATCATAATACAGTTACAGCTCTTTCATAACTGCCATGTTGCACCTACTTACCAGAGTATCTTCCAGACTCAAAAAAGTTTCACAAACAGTAAAGAAAATACAATGCTAGCCTAGATAGTGCTTATCTAAAATAGTTAGCCTGACATGCAGTGGTGAGAGATTAACTGTATTCTTTCCTAGTTTCCTTCTCTTTTTTAAACTGAAGTGGAAATCAACTTGCAGAGACAAAAAATTTTTATTAGAAACAGATTCTGTATTACCGCAAATGCTAAATTACTTAATTTTACTGTAAAACCCAACCACTGAAAATTATTGGGTTTTACAGTTTTACAAAGCAGGGTAAATTATTATCATGAAGTATTAAAGGCTGTTAAGCACAGGTGCCTTTCTGTAAATCTCAATAGTTCTCACATGTTCATTAACTGAGATGATATTCATTAAGATATTAGTACAGACACTGAGTAAAACTAGTAGACACTACTGGTGGTATTTTGCAGTCATTCTCTTTTGTATTTACTAATAGAATGAAAAACCCATATAAACAGTAACATCTAAAATAGCAGTCTCTACAGAACACACAATTTCTTAGTGATAAGAATTATATATGCTTATTAATGATTTTAGATTCATCTGGGTGTCCTTTAGACTTCGTTTTGAGATCTGCATCGAAATCTTAAAACTTCCGCTGAAATAATGCTGCACAGAGGAAAAAAAGTTTACAGCTATTAAAAAATAAGAAATTTACAGAGAAGTAAAACTTGGAATTGCACTATGCCTGAGGACACAAATACACTGCAAAGTAACAAGCTGCTCCAAAGCAGCTGGTATAGTTTCACATTGATCCTATAGCAAGTTAAGGTTGCTTCTCACTCAACAGCACACTGCTTTACATTTTCTGATAGTGAGAACGAAGCATCATTTAGTACAGGACAGATGGGGCAAGTCCATATGGAAGTTATTATAACATTCTCAAATCAGAAGGTGTTCACATACTCAATACAACAGTTACTTGTTAACCTCACATAGTTCATACAGGAATTCACATGCAGCTACACTGGACATAAACTTGCTGGTGAATGTCAGAGTCCTTTCAGGGCATGGTACTTCCATTTAGAAAAGAAGTTTTCATTACATTAAAAAAAAATAAATTGTAAGTCAAAAAGATACCTTCTCCGCTGTCTGAAAATACTGCTTTACAAGGTCTTCAACCCTCAGTGTCATCCCTTCAGAAGCAGGTCTGCTGACCAGCTTTCCAAAGTTAATATCATTCTCTAGAATAGACAAAGCAAAGTGGCACTGTTACCTATGCTTGTAGTGTTTAAGTATTATCATCCCACCAACAGCAATAAGGAAAAGGTTTAACATAGGTTTCTTAAGCATTGTGGTCCCTTTCATACACAACAGGGTTTTGTTTAAACTGAGGAATCTACTCAGTAGATTCCAAAGGTAAACATAACAGATGCAATAACTGTAAAAGACAACTCTACCTTTATCAGTGGCAAACTGTTTCAACTACCAGATGTCTGGAATTAAAAACTGAGCACTATGCCCTGAATGTTAAACTGAACTCTAAAAAGTCACAAATGGAAGAAAATCAAAGAACTCAGAGCACAGGGGTTTTTACATATGTAACTCTGCCACTCAAGAAATTTTCCACCAAAGTATGCTGATTGATTTTCTGTAGAAAATGTTCACAGCCCATTAATGCTGACCACCTTTCTCAGGCAGCGAGGTAGGAATGACAGAAGAATGGAAAGGAAATCAACTGATTACCAACCACTATGCAAAGGAACAGGAAATGACTACAGCCTGCTTCCAGACATCTGCCACGTGCATGCACAAAACAGTATTTTGTCTTTATTTTGTCAGCTGCCATGACAAAAGAAACAAGAATAACTGAACCACAGCATTATCAGAATTGCTTCCTAATATCCCATCTGAATCTAGCCCCTTTCAGTTTAAAACCGTTACCTCGTGACACTGCACTCCCTCACCACCCATCCCTCTAGGCCCCCTTGTACTAGCAATCCACTGTAAGGTCTCCCTGCATCTTTCTCCTTTTTTCAGGCTGAACAACCCCAACTCTCTGTCTGCCCTCATAGGGCCACATCCCGAAAATTTTGACTGATTTATTAGCCACCTCCCTTCCATTAGAGGATACTAAATAAGGCAATATAAAGTAACATAGTTAATAAATAATCATATCCTTTTTATATTCCTTTCCTAAGTCAAGATGCATTTTCAGGAGGAAAATTGAAATGTATTGATGAAACATGGCAACAGATGTGGCAGCTACCTTGTATTTTGAAAATGTAAATTATATTACACACTTTTAAAAAAAAAAAAAAAACCACAAAATAAGCAAAGACCAATACAGCATAATTCAAAATATCTCACTAAAAGCAGTTTTCATTCATGAAACATGATGTTTTGCACTTTATAGAACTAAGTGAAAAAAAAAAATGGAATTAAGAGTACTTAGAACAACATGCTAGTATGGAATACTAACAGGTATTAAGCACAGTACGCTCTTGTGCAAGCTATCTTCATTAGCAATTGTTACATACAAAATATTTGGGCCATGTTTATTAACTGTTTATAAGGATCCTAGACACAGTGAGAAATACTACAATATATCAGTTACTATTTGTTTTGTACAAATGCTTGAATAGAGACATACCTGGAACAGACTAAAAAGCCAAGAGCAAGCCATAAACAATTCATTTGGGCAAACTAAATTCTGTTGTATAATCAGACCTTTTTAAATTAGACATAAAAAGAGCTTGCAATCCTAACCCCTCCATCAACGTTTCATGCCTCAATCAAGAAATTACTACAGCAATAAACCTTTCAAAATGCTAAAGGGAAAAAATGCACCATCCATCTTCATCTTGCAAAGTGCCCAAAAATCAATCACCTAATTCTGAAAAGCCTCAGGAGCAAGACATTTAATACCTTTAAAGGTAATTACCATGGAATCATGGAATAGCACAGTCTGTTATGGGGCCATATTAAGAGTACTTAGAACTAAGGTGTGAGCCCAAATTAAAAATTATTAATGAGTGTCAGAAGATGCTGACAAAGTATCAAAACTTTGGACAAATCCAGAAATAGACCAGAAATACCTGTGTAATATTTATACTTCAGTGAGACTGGGCTTCTTCACTCCTTCTATAACACATTAGACTGTGGACATTGACCCTTTGCAAGCATCAGGTAACAAAGTAAATGAAGAGAAATGAAAACTAAGATAAACCAATGATTCCTTCCCTTATAATTACCATTTTTCTCTTTTTGTTCACGATGCCTGAAAAAGTGAATGATGTCTTTTGGGTTTGCTACTCGATCCATGTACTTCTGGCTAAAACGATGGACACTAAATGGTTCAAAGCCACCTGTATAATCAACCTACAACAAGAAAGAAAAAAATTTAAACAGGAAAAAACAGAAATATAGAAGCCAAACACATTAATATGTTTGCTGCCCTTCGAAGGAAAAAAACAAGTCAAGCTAAAATTAATGCTTTACCATACTATGCAGAATAGTTAGTAGCCAGGAATAGCTAATAACAGGCCAAATTCATAACTTGTCCCTAACTTGTTTCATCTACTACTCTTCAGTAAATTTTCCATAAATTAGGTTAAGAACAGATGCAGAATAATATGACATAAGAAAAGCTTCTCTGTAAATTGTCACTTTTGATTCCACTGCTCAGACCAGTAGTGTAGAATACTGATGACTAATCTCATGCTTTGCCATAGAATACCAGTTTGACCACAGATACACAGAATCCTAGTATGAAGGTGACTTAGATTCACTTGTCCAGAGCAAGAAATTTTATTTTATATGTTTATAAAAAAAAGCAAGACTTCTCTTTGAAACTTTTCTAAGTGACCTTTTCAAAGCACAACAATGCAAACTGAACAGATTCTTACTCGCAATCTTATGAGAGGTCTCTCTGGCTGGCATTCATTTGTCAAGCGTTCTCTTTCTGCCTGATCCAGCATCAATTCAACCTGTGAAGAAAAAAATCAGGAGTTCTGTTTCACTTTATTTTCTTACAGATGCCTGAAGTCTTCAAGTACAACTTTAACACATGCAGCTGCTAGGGGGAGCTATAAAAATATTTATAGGATGTACTTTCATTTGTAAACAGATATACATACCAGTATCCAGGCAAAAGTAATAAGAATGATTGAGAAAAGAATCATAATGAAAGGCTTATCTTTTGTATACAGCATAGTCCAGCAGAATCTACATCACTGATGACTCTTAACTCTTTTACTATACAGCTATTACCCTTTGCTAAATTTCTAGCTCCAGACAAAAGTAGGAAGAGACTGATACAGACCTAAGAATCAAAGAGCAATTAACAATCCTGTTTAGCTACTACTGGCACTTCACACCACACAGGCCAGATGTCAGGGTTTGGGTAAACATATTTATGGTGGTTTCAAAGTGCACATCCAACACTGCTCCACTCTCAGGTGAGAGTTTCTGTACAAGATGATATGGACTCCTGTAAGTTTCAGCCTACTTTCGTAGGTCATCTCAGGCAGGAATTTGGAACCAAAGTCTGCACTGAATGCCTGCTATCACTTAATTCTGGCTCAAATTATAGCAAAACATAACACTTTTCACACTGCAGTCCCAAAAATCAGTCACAGATGACAATTCTCTGGCCATACACTGTTACTTATATCCCACAAGCATTACAAGTTACCTTTTCCATGCAGAATGCTTGTATTGCCTGAGTTACTTTAGGATTGTCAGGATTAAAAAGATCTGGATGATCAGCTAGAACAATATCCTCCATGAGGAAAGTTCTCACCGTCTTCAGAGCAATTTTCTCCATTTTCATTTTCTGCCCTTTAACATGCAGCAAACCGATGTGCCTAGGAGAAAGACAGCTAACTAGAAGATAAAATTAAGAGAACCATGGTATAAAAATCTAATTTAAATTCATGTTTATTTTTTAGGATCAGAAGTTTAAAAGTTATAGGGAGTTACTGGGTTTGTATGTTAGGGTTGGCCCTGACAAATTTCAGCACCATTATACATAGATTGTACTTGGTCCACACACAAGCACACGCTCCTTGAACTCCAACTTATCAGGATAAAACTCTCCTCAGCCAAGATACACTTGCTTTAAATGCTAGGTTTAATTTTAAGTAGAGCAAAAGTTATTTAGGGACTGATTCCATCTAGTTTGTTCATTATGTTACACTTTGAAGCTAATTCACACTATAACGCAAGCCTTTAAGTAGGAATATTTTTTCCTTTCTCAACACAACATGCCAGACACGCCAGCAAGTTAAAAACAAGAGATAAATGATCACACACTTCTTGACTGTTTCTCCAGGGGACAGAGATGTCACCACTGAACTTCCTGGCTGAGAAACATAGAAGCACTGCTGCTCATTTTGGCATGGAGCTATTTTGCACTCATGTTCATGACCCCACACAACAAGATGAATGAAGTCATCCAAAAACTGCTCTGGAATGTAGTTGGTAGCTCCATGTTTGCTCCTGTTCAAGGAAAAAGAAAAATAATTGAAATACATCACGGTTGTATGGAGAGAGGAGTGAAGGAGAAAAAAGATATCAGTGTTATTTAAAGCAATATAGAAACTCCAACAAAAATATCTGTTGAACAGTTCTTATCAAGTATCAAGTACTCCGTGTTTATTCCTCAGGCAATTCTTTGAAGTGTTTGGTTAAATAAAAAGGCAAGTTACATAGTTCACTCTTTTCTGCAGTCTTCCTTTTATTTGGATCTCCCTTTTCTTTTTACTTGACTTGTAAGACTTTTGGGTTTTTTGCTTCTTTCCATAAACATTTTTATAGCATCTCATGCTTTGAAAAAAAAATAAATAAAAAAGGTGGAGTAAAACTCACTGAATTAAACAGACAAGGGACAGTACACCTACCTAATCCCTTTCCAAAAGATAGGGGAAATGGAGAAGTGAACTCCTTCAGCCTATCTCATAAACACGGGTTTATGAGAGCTATAGCTGTTTACTTAAGCTTCTCCATTATTTGCATGAGGATAGCACTTTTATTCAGCAACAATTGTATGAAAGTATTTGGAAAAGAACTCTGCCTCTTCCTACTACTACTGCTGGGAGAAGTGTGTAGGAAAAGTTCACACGCTACCTGTCTTCTGTTCAAGAGGAACCATAAAGCCTAACAGTGCAAGTGAAGATAAGGGTCTTGACAAATTATGATTTAAGGACAGAAAATATAGCATGAAGCTTAATGCTCTTAAAAAAAAGCTGACAACACTTAATTATATGCATATTGCAATACAAATCCTCCACTGCCTCCAACTAGAAGAGTTCATGAAAAATTTCCAAACATTCCCAAATACTTTTTTTCGACTCCTTGCCTTTATATACTTCCATAAAAAGAGCTGTAGAACAATACCTTCATTTGGAGAAATTCTTAAGAAACTCTCAGAGGCATCAAGTAACATAGCTGGCTTTCTCATCTACAGTTTAACAAAGCAACACAGAAAGATTAAAAATCACTGTAGTTCATTGAATGCTGTCACCTATTTTGATGAATCACAAACATGTTAAACCAACTATCTTCATCTTCCTTTGGTCTCAGCATGGTTACTTGTTTATTGATAAACATACGATACAGTCTCTCATCTGGAATAGCTCCTGGAACAGACAATCAAATTTAATAACATTAAATTATTTTTGAGTATTAAAACAACCTCTTTTTTTAAAGCACTTTTATAAGTAATTGTATCAAAAAGAGCATGAAGAACATAACTTTGAAGCAGTATTAGGTCTTAATTTTCATAATCTAAGTAGTCTGGAGCATGTTTAAGAATTTGAACAAATCAAAGTATAAACTGGCCATTTCACTAGACAAGACTTCTGAAAATAAGAAATTTTAACATGAACCCTACCTTTGAACAATTGGTAAAAGCAATTTCATTAACTACATCTGCTCTGGGACATCTTGTTACTTTTCTGTGACAAACAGCTTATTGAAAAAAGAATTAAAAATATCAGATGTGTTTTGCTTCTTATCGCCACAGTAAGAATTATATTTTGTTGTAAGTTGGAGCCTAAAAACTGATACTACTGAACAAAGATCAAACTCTTAAATCTCAAAATTCTCTACAAATGAAGAACTAAACCATGACTTCTGCAAAGTCTGCGCTTTCCCGCATAGTGGGAAAAAGTCTGTAATACTTTCCGACTGTTTTTCCCTAATTATTTCCTTGATGTTTTTAGCAAGAAGGAAAAAAAAGGCCAAACATACCAGCATTCAGCATGAACCCAGGGTTCATTCAATTAAATCCCATATGAAGTTTATGTATTGTGCATAAGAACAAGTGCTCTCCTCAAATCAGAGAGAAGTCAAGAGGGTAAATATAGCCCTGGCACAAGCTCAAACAAACTTCCTCACACAGCAACACTCTTTATAAAGCTGCTGCATTTCACAGTTATGGAGTATTTAAAATTCAAATGCCTTCTGAAAACTTTTATATTGTGGTATTACAATCCTTAATCCTAATGCTGAGAACATCCAGCAAGCTTTTAAAGCATCTCATAAAACACCCTAAATCATGGCTGAATAGAACTTAACTTACACCTACAAAAGTTACTTGGAAATTAAATGTTAAAGAACTCATGACTGGACATAAAATAACAGGGAAATAAAGCAGCCAAACATAATAATTGTAAGTAAGAAGGGAGGGGAAAAGGGAAGGTAGAGGAGAAAATAGAAGGGTAAAGCTGAAGTTAAAAACCCACCATAGAACACCTTTCACAAGTTTCTTCTTTACTGATGTTACTTATATTTCAGAAAGACACTGACAAAACTGATACTCTATAATTTAGCATTACTTAGAATTTCATGTTTGTTGCAGCACTGCACATTTGTTTCACTTTGATTTAGAGCTACTGAGCTTCAGTAAACACCAGAAGTCTGGCCAGAGCCCAGAAGTCTGGTACTTACCTAAACCATACAGAGCAATTTTTGTTCTGCCCTTACGCAATAAAATGGGGCTAATATCTATTTTCTCCACAGAGGATGAACGCCCAAAATGATTCAACAATCCTGCACAGCTTAAAATATCCAATGCACACAGTGTATCTGCCTGTGGAGAACATTGAGAAACAAGTATAAAAACATTGAATAGAACATTTAGTCTTTAAAGTTGAAGTGAGGGAGAATTTTTCTTTAATCAACTTCTGCAGCTGAAAAAACACACCATATAAATTACCTTTTCTAAGCACTAACAGTTGCAGAAGCAAATCCTTTCCTCATGAATCTCATTTCATTTGAACAAGATGAAATTAAATCATTCAGAAAAATAAAAGCAAAACAAGCTTCCAAGGAGGATTTTTCTGTTACAGAAAGTTACCAACTATTTCACACACAATTTACTTCACAGTATGTTCAAAGTTAAACTGCTGCTGTTAAAACCCATCTTCATGATACACTGATATTTACAGAAACACAATATAAAATGCACAATTATTAATTCCACAAGTGCATTTACTGCTTTCTATATGTACTTTTTCCTTCTTGCTTTTAGTTGTTAATTTTTAAACTAATATTTAACCTAATATCATATTATCTTCATTGAAAATACAACATGCACAAGTCAAAGTATCAAAAGTTCCCACCTATAAGAGAAAAGTGTTCAGTATCCATAAATGACTTATATCTTAGAAACCTTCTGAAAGGTTGTAATTTCTTGGCATGAAAAGTGATTCTATTCTCAATGACATAAATCTGCATAAAACAGGAATTTAAACATTGATCCTTCAGCTTCTTTCTATTCTCTTTTTTAATGTTACACTTTAACTTGTCACTATTTTGCAGACTTCTTAGATACTCAAAATATTTATGTGACAAGTGGAACAACTGACTAAAACTAGCTTTTTCTCTGAGAAATCTATTTCTATTAGTATTATTTCTGTAACATAACTGTATGGAAGAATTATGATAGTAATTACCCCTGTGGGATCGTCATGATTGCCATGAATACTAAAAACTGGAATAGAAATGTTGAGATTTCTATCCTGGTAATTCACCCATGAAAACCTGGACAAGAAGAAGGGGGAAAAAATGTTAAACTAATCTGCAGAATTGCGGAGAGTTCTCAATATTCTCTTCAAATTAATATAATCACAAATGCATCATGACAAATTAATAAGAAGTAGCTATGAATAAGCTGCATAGCAAAAGTAAATTCTTTGTTATGAATTGGAATGGGACTTCCCAGTAGGAACAGAGTGGCAAAAAGATCCTATTTTTTTTAGGGAAAACCTACAAAAGGAATTACAGAATCACAGAATCATAGAATAGTTTGGGTTGGAAGGGACCTTAAGGATCATCGAGTTCTAACCCCCCTGCCATAGGCAGGGACACCTCCCACTAGACCAGGCCGCTCAGTGCCTTGTCCAGCCTGGTCTTGAACACCTCCAGAGAGGGGGTATCCACAACCTCTCTGAGCAACCTGTTCCAGTGCCTCACCACCCTCATTGTAAAGAATTTCTTTCTTATGTCAAGTCTAAATCTACCCCCCTCCAATTTACATCCATTGTTTCTAGTCCTCCCATCTGATATTATGTTAAAAATTCCTTCCCCTGCCTTTCTGTAGGACCCCCTCAGGTACTGATAAGTTACTATGAGGTCCCCTCTGAGCCTTCTCTTCTCCAGGCTGAACAACCCCAACTCCTTCAGCCTGTCCTCATAGGGCAGTTGCTCCAGCCCTTTGACCATCTTCGTGGCCCTCCTCTGGACCCTCTCCAATAGCTCAATGTCCTTCCTGTGTTGAGGGCT
>VZTY01007911.1:430812-443970 GCA_013400935.1 Turnix velox | reverse complement strand
GGGGGGCCGCCGCTTTGCCCCGCCGTTCTGCCGCGGTCTCCGCTGCCGACATCGGGGCCGAGCCGGACCGCCCCCGCCCGCCCCCTCTCCTGTGGCAACCGGTCCGCCCGTCTCCTACCTGCCAGGGCGCGGCAGCCATGAGGGCGGCGAGCGAAGAGCTGCCACCGGTAGCGGTCGAAGAGGCGGGCGGCGGTATCCGCGGCCAGACGGCGGTAGCCGGAGAGCCCTGTGAGCGCGGCTGTTCCCCCGGCCCGGCGGCGAGGGCAGCCTCACCGTCCGACCCCCCTTCCCCACCCATTGCTGGTTCCGCTCCCCTTCCCCACCCCAGCCCCGCTCCGGCCTGTCTCCTCAGGGGAGGCGAGCCTTACTTGGTGGGCCCTCGGCTGTCCCGGCCCTCGCACCGCAGCGTAGCAGGGGTATGGGCAGGGACCCTCCTGTTCTCATGAAGTGTCCTAATCCCTCTTCAGCTCCTTAGAGATCCCCCCTCAGTGAGGACATCGCCTCGGAGTCCTCCTCCAGAGGTGGCCCTGCTTTGAGTTGTCCTGAGGGCACAAGGTGGCCTTGGCTCCTCGTGGGAGACCAGCCTCAGCACTTGCTCCTCTTTTAGATTCACCCGGTGCTGAGGAATGGCTCCATGTTGGGGAGCGGGGCCTGGCCCAACACAAAAAGCTAGTTGTGAGTGATTTGTCTAAAAGTGTCTTAAAGACAGAAGTAAAATAGCATAAAATGGTGCTGCATTTGGGAAAGCACATTAGCATTCGAAGGGTTTGAAATAACTCATTATTTTGTAATATCTTTTACTAACAGCAAAGAAAGTTGCATATGTTGAGCCATCTAGGAGAGTTAAAGAAATACTTGAAGAGGAGCTTTCTTTTTGGAATGAAGGCTGCCATGTTAAACACCCAGCTGCAGGTAATCCTTATCAGCAAATGGTGACTGTTGGTCAGGGTAAATGAAATGCACATTATTTTGAGAAAAAATTAGTGGTAAAATTAGTATTAAAAAAACCCCACAAACAAAAAAACAACAGCCCAGAAAACTTAGGTAATAACCTGGAGAACATTTAGAAACAAAACAATTGCATATAGCCTTTATTGCTTTTTGTTTGGTCTGAAATTATGGGATCACAGAGAACATGGATAATCCTGTAGGATATATAAGTTTAACAGAACAGAAACAAATGCCAAGCAGTAGGGAGATTTTGTTATCTTTTTCTTTGAAAGAAATTCTCTAGAATACTTTGTCCCCTTCTGCAGTTCAAAATTGAAGTTGGTGTTGGAAAAAAAAAGAGTTAAGAACAATAAAGGTAAACAGAGGACAAGCAAAAGTGAAAATTAGAAAATTATTCTCTTCAGGCATCTAATAGTTGTAGTTGTCAAATAAGGAAATGGAAGTCTAAGAGGGAGCAAAGTATTAGGTTTTGCTAAACTATTAAAAGTTCTGAGAACTGGAGGTAAAAGTGAGGTAAGATCAGTGTAGAAATAATTAGTGATTTTCAACAAAAAGGGAACTTAATAACTTGGAACAATTTAACATAGATAATTTAGACTCACTATTTTTAATACACATTTTAAATATTTTGCACTTAAATTATTTGCCTCGTCTAAACTCATTTGCCTGTCTTGGAGAAATGAGCTCAAAGCCACATAAAACTTATATCATGCTGGTGGTCATTTGCAGCCGAAAGATCTAACAATCTACTTGTGGAAAATTAATTCTCAGAAGTTTGTAATCTTTAAGGATAGGTCATTTTATCTGACTACAAGGTCATATTGCCTTTATCAGTCAGGCTGCTGGATTTTATTAAGTACCTCTCTGTAGAGTCAATTGAATAACCCTGGTTATTCCATAGCTTCTCTTGTTGGTTTATTCTAGTGGTTGGTGTATTAGAAAAAAGCCTGATTAGTAATTTGAGTTTTCATGATTCTTGCATCTTCTTGCTCTTCTTGGGTGTATAATGCTGCCTTTTTTGGTATCCAGAATTTGCTTCCGAAGAAGGTATATACAGATATATTTGGTTTTGGTGCACAAGGCTTTTACTCCGCTGCACACTGTTCCCATTCTGTAGCCCTGTGTTCCCTTCCGTAAAGCCATTCCAAGCTGCATTTTGTTGGAATAGGTCCACTATTGTCTCTCCTAAGCACTATGTCCTCCACAAGCACAATAAGGATGTTTTTGCCTTTCTTCCCAAATTTTCCAAACTTGAATCATAAAGTTGGAAGGGATCTTCAAAGGTCATCTGGTCCAACCTCCAGCAGTGAACAGGGACAGCCTGCACTAGATGAGGTTGCTCAGAGCCTCATCAAGCCTGGTCTTGAATCTCCAGGGATGGGACCTCCATTACCTCTCTGGGCAGCTCATACTGTCATGGTGAATATTTTCTACCTAATGTCTAATCCAAGCCTGCCCTGTTCTGGTTTAAAACCATTGCCCCTTGTCCTATTGCTATGTGCTCTACCAAACAGTCACTCCCCAGCTTTCGTGTGGGTCTCCCTGGTAGAAGTCGTTTGAAGAAGTTGTTATGTTTTCTCTTATGTAGGATTAAGACCCAAGACTAACCTCAATCAAAATGAATTTGGAAGAGTTGAATTGACAGACAAAAATGTCCATAAGATAGGGGATGTAATCAGTAGTCTATCAGATGTAAAGAGTGTTGTAACCTGCAACTCCATCCTTGTGATTAGACTCATTGGCCAATTACAGCACAGCCTTGCAAATAAGCTACTTATGTTGGTTCTCTTTATAGTGAATGGGGAGAAAAAAGCACTTCAAAAACAGTTTTTCTGACTTGCCATTTTCTGACACTGTACACGTCACGCTCTGAAAGTGCTTGATCATTTACCATTGACCATGAAGGGCTTCTGGACAAGTAGCCAAATTGCAGTCTGCTCAAGCTGCCCACGTGTCTAACATTACTAAGAACTGAGCACAACTGTACTTCCCTACATTTGTTCGACAATTAATCAAGATATTTCAGCCTGATCATATACATTTTTGCTACCTTACATGTTCTCATGATTTATGGAGAGCCTTTCAATGAAATATATGTTACAAAGGCTTAAAGTACTAGAGATAAAGTAGAAGCACTACAAAAAGTATTCATCACATGCATATATAATTTGGATGTATAACAATTTGGATGTATATAAATGCTATGTATAGCATTGTTACACACTTATACAGTGCTGTGTATAATGAGGTCAAAAAGATGCTGGTGTACAGATTATTCAGGAAGTACCTAGTTCCTTTTTCTCTGGAGAATTAGAGATACTCCCTAAGTGCTCTGTGCTCTGATAAACAACAGTTGCTAGATGGGTGGTTACTGATTTACGGTTTATTAGTAAGATAATTGTTTTATATAAATAAGATGGTAAATTGTAAAAAAAAAAAAAAAATTAATTAGCTTTTTTGTCTTGATTTGGGTTTTTTTGTTTGTTATTTTGTTTTGTTTGGTGGTTTGTTGTTCTTTTGCTGTAATTCTGTGAGGGCATTTGGTACTCCAGTATGACCCATAAATCATGCTGGAGGCATCAATGGTATTACTGCTGGTTTTTGTATGTTATCAACTGCAACCTGTTTCAGTAGGAAACTTGTAGTCCTGAGGTGTTTCACAGACAGAATAGAGTGTTGTATGCCTTTAGCAATCTGAATTGCTCTCTGAAAGTGTCACAGAATCATAGAATCCTAGAGTTGGAAGGGATCCTGAAAGGTCATCTAGTTTAACCTCCCTGCAGTGAACAAGGACATTCCTTACTAGATGAGGTTGCTCAGAGGCCCATCAAGCCTGGCCTTGAATGTCTCCAGGCATGGGGCCTCCATCAGCTCTGTGGGCAACCTGTTCTAGTGTTTCACCACCCTCATGGTGGAGAACTTTCTAATGTCTAATCTAAACCTGCCCTGCTGTAGGTCAAATGTCAGTCTCTTTGTGTTTACTCTAGAGAAAGGTTAGAGTGTTCTGTTGTTAATTACTATATACACCAAAGGCACCATTTTTTAAGTTACATTAATCCTACAAAAAGCGGAAGTGATCAGTTTTAATGGTATTATTTTGACAAATTCTTAACAGTGGCTCTGGAAGGAGTTTGGAGTGTGAAAAAGAATTTCTCCATTGGAAGCCTGAAACCAGTGTTGCAGAACAGAAATGGTTTACTTTTACAGCCACAATTCTACTCGAGGCATGCAGGAATGAAAAGTAAGAAACAACACTGAAACTTGCACTGTAACACATCAATTTAAAATTGCATCTTACAATTGTATTTAAAGTTGCAGGGTAATATTATTTTGTAGTTCATAGACATCTCATAGGACTGCAGTTTACTTAACACAGTCTTAAAGTAATCACTTCTAGGTGTCTTTCTGCAGAGCTCAGCCACCTCTTCCTCCAGTAAGTAGATGGCAGATGTGAAATCTTTGCATATTTAGGACTACTATGTTCAGTCACCTAATTTTATGTTCTGAAACCTTTTGTAAATGTGTGGAATAATCACTTGTTTCTTGTGGATAGGTGGTGGATGTTGGTTTAATCATGATCCTTACTTGCCCTTCTTAACATCCAACCTTAAGAAAGTGTTTGGAAAAGCCACCTCCTGAAAACAGATTGATCTAGTGATCGTTTCAGACATTTTAGCATTGCCTGCATTTCTCAGCTGGTGCTCTGGGCCATTATTTTCTTTCCTTGCAGTCTGTGGAATTTGGGTTTTGTGGAGCAAACCTGCTCTTTACAAGCTAGTTGATCTAAACAGAGTCTTCTCAATGTGCCTACCTTTTCTTTCCACAAAACATATTAACTTTGGAGTGGAAGGTGAAAGTTTCTAACCATAATGAAACAAAGTTCATTAGTTTTGGAAGAGGAATATTGTTAGTGCCATAAGCTTGCAGAATGTATGAACTTGGCATATTTTTTGCCATTAAATGAAACACTTTTCCCATGTCACAGGGGCTGGTAGTTTAAAAATACAGCTAATTGCATGACTAGCACATCTGTCTTCCCATCTTCATCTTGTGAGCTCTGGGGACAGTGGCATCTTAGTTACCAAAGCAGCATCAATTGCATTATTGTTTGAGATGCTGGCAACATTTTCAAACTCAGGTGCCTGAGTTTTCAAAGATCCTGATCTCCTCTATTTCCTGTTAAGAACCATTAAGAAAGAACAGCTTTAAAACAAAGCAGTTAATTCAAGTTGATTTAGGTGCTGAAATCTATGGGATCTGTTGATTTTTTTTGGGAATTTAGATGTCCTTTCATTCCCAGGGACTGCTGCTAGAGGCACATGATTCTCTCCTCACCTGTGTGTAATACAGTGTATCAGGGAGGCATCATGAGGGAAAGGTTGGCAGGAAAAATACAAGGCAGGAGAAGAACTGTAAGCACTCTGCCTTCATCTCCTGTGTTCACCAAACCAGCCTCTTCTGTGTAAGGATCTAGCAAAAAGTAAGGTGGTGATACAGGAACTGGGAGTTGGAGTAGGTACAGGCCATGGGAATGAACAAAAAAGAGGATGAGTTTCTAGGAAGATGAGTCCTTAGTGCCCAAAGAAAAGGCACTGGCAAAAGGAAAATAAGCAGCACAGACAAGGGGTATAACTGAGGAGACAAGGAACAGAAGGATGAAAGTTCCTGAAGGGAACTGGAGAGAGAACAGGGTTCAGCAACTGTAAGAACTTAAGGTAAAAAGGAGAAAAAAGTCAAATAATAAGAAAACTATATATACCCATGTTACTGAAATTACTGAAGTTAATGCATTTATTTTTGCTTCTCCCTAAAAGTGAGGAGTGATTTGTGGGGCTTGTTATGTGGTGTCTCATCCATCCTCAGGGCAGATCTTGTTTTTTTACAGATTGCTGAACTTTAGTGCTATGGATACCTGAGCCTGTTCTGATGTGTCAAATCAATCATCAGAATGGTTAGCTGCCTTTAAAAATGTAGACTGGTATTTCTAGGAATTTGAAGAAAGTTATGCTTGGATGGGGAGTGGTTTCATCTTGTCTTGTTTTCTATTCATATCCTCATGCTGCTTTTTAATCTGATGTTTTAGTAGCCATATCTGATCCATATTTCAGCCAATGATGAAGATGTCACAATCCAAAGATTACAAAATGTTCTTGCTGACAAAAACGTGCTACTGCAAAACTTGACATTTTCATAGGTTTTTCTGCTATGAAGTGATTCTTAAGTTCCTTGAGGAGATTTAAAGCCTTAAAATGCCTTAGGCTGAGTCCATTCATTAAACTGAGCAGTTCAGAAGTCAAGTTTGTGATTCAATGTCTATCTTGATTCAATAAAAGTTTAACTTGAATAAGCCTCTCCACGTATGTATCCTGAATTCAGCTGGGGTTGTTGATGCCCATATGCAAGACCCTACACTCGCCCATGTTATCTTTCATTGAATTTCTCCCCACCCTGTCACTCCTCCCAGCTTGGTGTCATCAGCAATTTTGCTGATAGTGCACTGTAGTCCCTCATCTAAGTTATTGATGAATATATTGAACAGTACTGATCCTTGAGGGACTCCACTACACATGGGCCTCCAGGTATACTCTGTCCCATTGACCACAACTCTCTGGCTTCTTTCCTTCAACCAATCAACAGTCCACCTCACTACCTTATCACCTAAGACTACATTTTCTCAGTTTAGCTGGAAGGATGCTGTGGGAGACAGTATCAAATGCTTTACTGAAATCCAGATAGATCACATCCACTGCTTTACCATCATCCACCCACTTGATTACATGTTCATAGAGGGTTATCAAGTTGGTCAAGCATGACTTCCCCTTGGTGAATCCATGTTGACTGCCCCTAATGACCTGCTTAGCCTTGTGCCTAGAAACAGCACCAAGGATAAGTTGCTCCATCAGCTTTCCAGGGATGGAGGGGAGGCTGACTGGTCTATAGTTACCCACGTCCTCCTTCTTGCACTTTTTTGAAGACTGGAGTGACTTTTGCTTTCCTCTAGTCCTCAGGCACCTCTCCTGTTCCCTGTGACTTATTAAAGATGATGGAGAGTGGCCTTGCAATGACTGTTGCCAGTTCCCCTCAGTACCCTTGGGTGCATCCCATCAAGACCCATGGATTTGTGAATGTCCAGGTTGCTTAATTGGTCCCTAGATACTTGGTCCTAGATGCTGGATGTGGTTAACTTACAAGTTATCATGGTGCTAAAGAAACACAGAGGCAGCATGGAAACTGAAATAACCTGTCACTAAATTCTCCACCATTATTACACTGAGGTTATATCAAATGATCATGTGTTTGTTTTGTATTAGCACACAACTTAGGAAACAAATGTGGTTCCTTCTGGGTATAGTATGAACAAGAACCCATTGAAAAGCAATGGATGATTGGAGGGGGTACCAGAGACAGGAAGGATATTTGCAGCTACAGAATAGATTTGATGCTCTGGTACAAGATTTTGAGAGATATTAATTGTTTAGATTAAGTAAACTAGAATTACATAGGGTTACTGGATGTAGGGCCAGTAAAAGGCATAAGTAACAAGCTGATTTCATCTCAGTTCTACTGGTGAGAGGGCAGGTCTAAAGTAATGGACGGATCCTGTTGTCAATTACTGTTTGCACAGCTGCTGCTGAAATTGAGAAGCTGGCTTTTATGACTGTGGGAATTCTCCACTCTGAGAACTAAGAACTGTTAGGAAGAGATTAAATAATCTTAATAATTGGGGCAAAAGCTGTGTTTGCACTGCATCTAGAAGGTTCCATGGTTGTTTCCCAAATGTCATAACACAAGAAATCCATAGCAGTGACCATTTGACTGGCCAGCCTGGGGAGGAGAACTACTAGCAGGTGTAACTGGAGGGAGATGACAACCCATGAACAGTTGAGGAGGTGGTGGACAAGGTTGTTTGGCATTGCATTTTCTGTCTTCATGTTTAACAGTCCAACTTAACAACCAGCCTTTGTCATGTTCCTACAATAGTTGTAGTGTGTTCTTTTCCAAATTAATAATACTTAGCATTTACCCTACCATTTCCATTGCAAAAATTCTTCCCAGCCATCCTTCCAGCACATTTGTGGGATAAACAAGTGTTACTGACTTTTTAAAGGAGGGAATTGAAAAAAGTGAACTAGCACTGATGGATAATTTAAAATTAGAGTTGAAGAGCTCCTTATTTCCAGTTACACCTCAGACTGATAATTCCCATATTTGCAAAGGTGTGATTTTAAGAGGTGGAGGTGGAATTTGCTTCTGGAGCTCTTAGATACTAGGGAAGTATCTAAACTTAGCTGAATACTGTCAAAAAGGAAGAGTCTCAGTGGCAACTCTGTGAAGCTAGCCTTTCTCTTTTGCTTTTTTTATGGTTATCTGTAAATGAAATTAATTGGTTTTGGTTGTCTGAATTTCTTCACTGACACTGAAAGGTTGATTTTGGTCTTGCACCAGTGAGAAGGGAACAAAACTTCAAACCCTCAATTGGCTGAAAACCAATTCCTTTTATTATTTCCCTGTGACCTCTAAATTTAAAAAAAAACCAAAAAACCAAAAAAAACCAACCCCAAACATAGGCACTGAAAATTGCACCAAAGGAGTTGCTGCTTTTCAAAAGATTATTCTCACTTTTTAAGTGGAAATTTGATCATAAACTACACATTGTTTGAAAAACACTGAGGTTTCAGATAGAGCCTCTGATTAAGCTTGTTGAATCTCACTCCTGCTCTTTGCTTCATCTTTATTCTATGCTCCTCTCCCTGCATTCTCCTTCTTAGTATTTTTTATGGTCTTGTTTTACAATTTTCCAAATGAAAATAATTTTTGTGTCTCTCCTGGATTCCTGCACTAACTCAGTTTTGCTGAAACAAAGGGAGATTTGTGAATCTCATTTGCTCCTGAGCTCTCTTCCTTTTTGGACAACCATGTACAGGGCAGAAATGCCTTTTAGCTCTTTCCTAATGAATATTTTATTATAATGATGATGTTTAGGTAATTACTTGCTAGTGCTTATGTTTATGTTCATGACCTTTTTAAGTGTCTCTTATTTATTTTGAATAAAAGAAAGCAATTTGTTTAAATATGGTATCATTACATAGTATTAATGCCTTTAATATTGCTATTATATTAATATTTAATTAAATGGGATTTCAGGTAATTTAAATTAACTGTGCCTACTTTAACCATAGCAGCTTTTAACTGTCTAACTCTTCAGCTACCCTTCAATATTATTATTTCATTTTGAAACTAATCCCTGTTGTTTTGAAAGACAAACTTTATCATTGCTTCCATTTGTTAATTACTGTGTTCAAACACCGGCATCTTTCAAAGGCTACATCTACATTACAAAGTAAGGAAGCACCGGAGGAGGGGATCAAGCTTGCTGGTACACACACACTTGTCTGAGGACAAGTATCTGGGGACTGTGTGGTTTGGGGAGGAAATTTTTCTGTTCTGAATTTGGCTTAGATCTACACTGGTAAACAACAAAGATGTGTGCTGAAATGGAAGGACAGAAAGCTTCCTGGGACAGAATCCTCCACCCAGCACATGCTTGTGCCTTGACCTGGAAATGTCAGCTTCACACAGTTTTAATCCAGCCCTACTCATTCTCAAATAGAATTGTAGCCAGGCAGAATATTTAACATCACATTTGCTGCATGTGCAATAACGTGAGCTTGTCTGTCTGGAAGCTGTTTATCCAACAAGGCAGACACCAACTTTCAACTGAATCTTTTATCTCTGGTCATATTTCAGAAATCTAAAATTGCAAGCAGAAAGATCATAATCTTGAATATGAAACACCAGGTAATTAAATTACAGGCATTTTAATTTTATGCTCAAATGTGATGCTCAGTTTTAATGGAACAGAAATTTTATCACTCCTTTTTCATACAGGATTTAGGTTCTTATTTGGCAAAAGCTTGCATTGGCACCACGGGGGCTGTTTATGAAGAAGAGATATCAAAGTTATTCTTAGTGTCATTTTGGGAGCAGAGAGCATCCTGCTTCTCTTTGAAGCCCATCATGTTTTCATAGGATAAAAAGCTCCACAAGGTTTTCCCATCTGACAGAATGTCTGGCATGATAGCTGTGGCTGAAAATACCATCTCATCTTGCAGTACCTTTTAAACTGTGCTTGCAAGACAGCTGACAAATAACTTTAAAGACTTTTCTAGGCTTATATGCTTATCAAGTGTGACAAAACAGAGGGAGGCAGTGTAAAAGAGGAAGCCAGCTGGGGAGCTCTAGGCAAAAACATTTACTGCTCTTAGAAAAAGAAAACATCTAACCTTCAAGTAAGCAAAATATTTTTTCATTTTACAACAGCTTCATTACAAATGGCCAACACTCTATTTTAAATTCCTGACTGCTGGCAACAGCAAAACCACAGAATATCACAGAAAGTCAGGGATTGAAAGGGACCTTGAGGTAACATCTAGCCAAACCCTCCTGCTGGAACAGGAACACCTAGATCAGTTCACAGCTCACCATGGTTTCCACAGAGCAACTACACCAGATTTCCTGTCTGTGTACACAGTACCAAGAGGTCTCTGTGGTCTTGTGTCTGGAGACCCATGTCCTGGGATGGCTTGCTTCCAAAGTGGATAAACAAGGTGTGTTTCCTCTGAAAGATCTGCAGGCTTCTGGTAATGCTTCTTAGTCTTCATCATGCTGTGACTTCAGTGGCAAAGCCCTTCTAGTGCAGCGTAGCTGATCTCAATTGTGATACATTGCAGATACATTGTGTCTTACAGTAGAAATGAGGCAAATTGGAGCTGGTGTGGGTTCCTGCCTAGTTGTTCATCATGCTCCAAAAGAGAAATGAGGCATTGAAAAGGAGAGAGAAATCCCACACCTACAGGTAGGCCTAGGAGACCTGACTTCAACCCTGCTCCTGGCAGCAAGGTCAGTCTCAGTATCCCTCACTCTGCATCAACATACTGAATCATGCTTGTGAGTTCAATACACCAGAATTTCTAGGAAACTTATCTTAGTTGGTGACACATCTATCATTACTTTTAGTAATGACTGTGATGAATACTTAACTAAATATAGTTCTGTGCTAGCTCCCACACTGGGAAGATTTTGAAGAACACACAGTAATAGTGAAGCAATTGGATTTGTAATTTTAAAAAATTCAGTAATATTTCTTGAAAAGAGGATTCATGAGGATGTAAATGCAAATTCTATAAAGACTTTTGAACTAGTGAATTTACAATATGTAAATGTAAACACGTATTTAGTCTCCAGTGAGGCAAGTGTAACATGAAAAGGAGTTTACAGTGCCAATATTGCTCTTAGAAACATTTTAGTCCATTGTCCTCTCATCTGAATTGACGTAGTTGCCATGATAAGACAGTCCTGCAGCGCACAAGCTAAGAGAAGTTGAGGGATTTGGTATTCTTGAATCACATGAAGAAAAGGCAAAGGGATGATTTAATGGCAGCCAGCAACTACCTGAAGGTGAATTATGAAGATAATGGAGCCAGACTCTCTTTGAATATAGCAGGGGACAACAACCACATATGACAGGTTGGGTGGCTCAAACTGTAGAGCAGGAAAAATTTCTGCTCTGAAAGTGGCACAGGCCTGGAACCAGCTGCCAGAGGAACTATGTCTCATTCCTTGAGTGTTTTCAATACCTTGGTGATGGTACAGCTAGGGGAGCAGCTTGGTTAATGTGTGGGAAGGTGAATAGTTAACCCTAGAGGTCGCTTTGAGCAGTGTTCTACGTTGGAGCAGAGGCAATAGGATACCAACTTAACCACAGCTCTCAGCATTTCTTCTATTTTACCAGTGCTTACAACATGGACAGTGTAAGTCTGCAAGTGCTTTTATGTACAGTTAATAAATAGATGGATGCACATGACCTAGTAACTGACCTAACACCAGCTCTTCTTTATTTCTGGCTGGAAACAGGTTTGAATCACACTAACACAGAGACAAATTGCAGGGCACTGACCTATGACATATGTAAAAACTACCTGAAAAGTAATCACCAAGAATTTGCACCTGAAGTAACTCCACTGTCTCCAGCTGGTGTCTGTGAGAGGACATTGGATGTATAGGTGATGGGCATGAAAACACATAATGTCAGAGCTGGAACCTCCAGTTCTGTCCAAACAGTCTCTCAACTGTGAGAATCAATGATCTCTTAGTTCACTGAAGCAAATGACCTGAGGAAAGAAAGTTTTGAGCCTATCTGATATGTAAGTAATCACCTGGTAACTGTAAGGTTTTGTAGTTTTCACAGCTGTTAGATTGAAAAATTTTAATATAAACATGTGGTTCTAAAAAAGACCTCCCAAAAAATCTTCTTCCTTAATTACTATTCTTGTAGTTTTTCAAATTGTTAATCCTTCCATAGGTGCTTGAAACTCTTTTACAGGACTGCAGCCACTCTTTTTTCTAAATAAGTGACTTACTCAAATCTTGCTTCAGGTTCACTCTCTAAATTGCAGCTATTTAAAAAGGAAATTTCCTGCCTCTTCCAAAGTACTTCCCTGCAAGGCCACCAAATGCAAGGTGTGAGCCATAGCCCAGCTGGTGTGGGAAAACCTTTTCCTGCAGTTTAAAACCCCTGACTCTGTCCAGACATGGACTGGAGGAAGCAAGTGGGAAGGCACGGGGGAAGCAGTGGAGCAGATCTGAGACCCTGTCAGGCCTCGATTGTGAGGCAGCCCTCCTCTGCCTGCAGTCCTTTGCTCCATGAGATCACAGCCTGTGGGTGCTCTGAAGCCACTCATGAGCCGCCCCTGTGAGCTGTCCTGTGCCCACTTGTCACTGGGACCCATCCAGGGAGCCTGTCCCCAGCGCAGAGACACAGATTCCCTCTGCAGCTCTGGCAACTGACAAGGAACATTTCTATTTCCTGCACATGTCAGAGGCCATCTCAGCAGGCCCCGGGGTTGCCACACTGCTTGTAGCTACTATAGTGAGCCCTGGGGCTGCCATTGCCTGCACCTGCCTGTGGCCACCTCAGCCACAATGGGGACAGCCATTACCTGCCTCTGCTCAGTGAGCTTCTGGGCTCCCATTCTCTACACTGACCGTAGCCACACCTTGTCGACCTTTACAGCCTCCAGGGCAGAGACACAATTCCCTTTACAGCCCCAGTCGGCCCGGAGAAGGGAAAAGGCAACGCCTCGGGTCCCATCCGGAAGTGGGCGGGGCAGGGCGGTGCCTGAGGGCGGGCGGGGTGCTGGGCGGGGG
>VZTY01007911.1:402763-430534 GCA_013400935.1 Turnix velox | reverse complement strand
TCGCCCTCTACGTTCGCTTACCGGAGCCGACAGCCCCGCCGGTCTCAGTGGAAGGGCGGAGGGGCGGCGAGGTGAACGTGCTGCTGTGGTGGGAGCCCTTCGGCCGGCCGCGGCGCACGGCCGACTGCCTGCGGCGGTACAACATCACCGGCTGCCGCCTCAGCGCCGACCGCAGCCGCTACGGCGAGGCGCAGGCCGTGCTCTTCCACCACCGCGACCTGGCCCTGCACGGCGCCCAGGGGCTGCCCCGCGCCCCCCCGCCGCGGCCTCCTCGGCAGCTCTGGGTGTGGATGAACTTCGAGTCGCCCTCGCACTCCCCCGGCCTGCGCGGGCTGGCCGGCCTCTTCAACTGGACCATGTCCTACCGGCGGGACTCGGACATCTTCGTGCCCTACGGCTACCTATACGCTCCGCCGGCGCCCCGGCCCTTCGTCCTGCCCCGCAAGACGCGGCTGGTGGCCTGGGTCATCAGCAACTGGAACGAGGAGCACGCCCGGGTGCGCTACTACCGGCAGCTGAAGGAGCACTTGGCCATCGACGTGTACGGGGCCCGGGGGCTGGCTCTGGCCAAGGGCGGTCTGGTAGAGACCGTCTCGGCCTACAAGTTCTACCTGGCCTTCGAGAACTCCCAGCACACCGACTACATCACCGAGAAGCTCTGGAGAAACGCCTTCGCCGCCAGTGCCGTGCCCGTTGTCCTCGGCCCCCACCGGGCCAACTACGAGCGCTTCATCCCTCCCGACTCCTTCATACACGTGGATGACTTCCCCAGCCCCCGGCTGCTGGCAACCTACCTGAAATTCCTCGATAAGAGCAAACCCAACTACAGGAGGTATTTCGCCTGGAGGAATAAGTACGAAGTCCACGTTACCTCCTTCTGGGACGAGCATTTCTGTAAGGTTTGCGAGGCTGTGAGGGCAGCCAGTGACCAAATCAAGACTGTGAGAAATCTGGCCGGCTGGTTTGAAAGCTGATGGATGTTGCTGGCGGCTGAGTTGACCAGCTGCAGTGAACTGTGGCAAGCTGTAAGCAAGGAAAGATGAATCTCACGGAGAAACTTAGCTGAGAAAGTACTCAGGAGGCTGTCAGCAGTGACAGAAGCATATCGGTACGGGTAAACAAGCTGTGAGAAGTCCAAGAAAGGAAGATTTTTATTAAAGAGCAGAATTATGGAAGCACAAAGAAAACGTCAGGCCAAATGATTCTGAAAGAGCGGAGTTAAATTTCCAGAAGCCTCACAGATGAGAAAGCTTTGCAGTTGTGCACAACTCAACGTAAACAGCTGGTGCCAAGTGCTTCAGCCACACAGCTGAAACCCGTTTTGTTGGGTGTGACAGCTTCCTGGACCATGAATCTTACTCCTGCTCGCAGGGTGTACACGGTTAGCGCCGGCTTTCTCTGCTCTAAAGGCAAAAGTGAATATTTTTAACTGATCATTGTGTGCTTGAAAGCTATTTTCCAGGCAAATTCTGAGCCGCCAGTATTGAATGTAAGAATGATACAGTAGCACTTTCTAGTGATGCTTGCAACTGCAGCAGCCAACCAGTAATGCTTTGAGCCAAGTAATTCCATTTAGGAAAGAAGTGTGTGGAGGAGACTGAATCTGAGAGGAACAAACAGCTCAGATGATGTAGAGTGTTTCTTCCTCTGTCTACTGAGACCATAGCCACATTTTTCCCATGTGAAGGTGGAGAAAAACTTTTAGGTACAGAAAAAAACTGTAGAAAAAAGGTTGGAACGTTTCCATTCTCCTTTTATTCATGACTTAGAAAATGTTTACAGGAATTTGCTTGGTTTTCTCTGCAAAATTATTGCCATATAGGAAAAAAGCAGAGGAAGGCATAGAACTACAGGGTTCTACTACTATATAGAGTATGTATACATAAAGGCTAACTTATTCCTCTAGCATCATGGGACTGTCCTGTTGCAATCATTTTGGTTTATGGCATGTGTTTTGGCAAGTGACAGACTTCTCAGAGTGCCACCTTGCAGCTTGTAAGAACAGTTATTACAAAAAAAAAAAAAACCAAATCAAAATAACTTAAAAAAACCCTCAAAATTCCAAGTCCCAAATCACTGCCTTTCAAAAAGATAATTATTGTAGGGAATAAGATCCAGACTGTTGGGGAACTGTGGAACATGTGAGGGAAGAATATGAAAAGCAAAAGATTTACTAGATTGGTTTTTCTCTTTTGATGGCTTTTTGCAGCTCAGTTCTTTAATCAATAGGTTCCTAAGCTAAAACTTCCTTCACTCAGTGCCTACATTTACAGTAGTTAGGGTTCCCTTTCAGACTCTGCCTTTTTGATGGACTCTTCCTAGTGGTCAGTTTATGGTTACATTTTGGTTTTGTGTGATCTTGGTGGAGAAAGCCAGCTGCAAATAAAAGATGGGTGTCAAAACAGGCAATGTTACTGGCATGGCTAGGTAAGGATTAGATTTATCAAGCAGGAAGGGATGTTGGGTAGATGCTCTATGAGCTGACAGCTTATGGTGATTTTTTTCAATTAGGTGTTCCCTATGAATAGGTAAATACAGAAACTCCTGTATTTACTGCAGCTCCTGTAGAATTGTTTTTGATAATTCTAAAAATTCAAAATTAAGATGAGATTTACATATAGTATTTGCAATAATAGCTATGTTTCAGGATAATAAAATCTGTCTCTCCTTTTAAGTTTTTTCATTACCCTTTTTTCTGTTTAGTTTTTATAACAGTTCATGTAAATCTATATAAAATACGATCTTATATTGCTGTATTAATTTAGGATTGCACTACTTTTTATCCATGTGCTGGAAGTTGTGCAATTTTTTCCACCCTCCTAAATTTTGTTAGCATTTTATTAAAGTTTCCAGGCACACAGTTCTATGTAATCATTAGTAATGATTGCACATGCATCAGGAGTACCATAATTTCCAAGGACTGCAGTTGGTATTTTATTCTTAATCTCCCTGAAAAGTCATTGGAATCTTTGATGAATTTTGTAAAATTCAGGAAAGATCTTTGCAAAATAATGCATTGTGTTTGGCTAAAATGTTTGCAGTCACGCTATGCCTGTAAAATATTCATTGAGTATATTCAAGAATTGCATAATGAAAATTCCAGTATTTAATAATTATTTGCAGAGCTCTTGCTTTCAGAGAAAGAAAGACTTTTCTAATTTCATTGCTCTTGTGCCAGCATTGGACATTTTTCCCTTTAGATTTGGGAGGAAGTTCATTTCTGAAGTTCTACTTCTTCTGGAGTCAGTAAATCTGTCTGTAAATCGAGTTTGGGTTTTAGCTTGAGGACTGCACAGACTGATGGTTTGCATGGTGCTGTGAGCTCAGTGCTGGCTTTTGGGATTCACTTTGTAGAACCCTATTTCAATGGAGAATAACAAGGTTGAGCAAACTGGATTGTCCATCAGATCCCTGACTCCACAAGGTGTGGTAGGTGATGCATATCTGTAGAATTCATCTGTAAAATTCAAGCAAATGTATTTCCTCTTTTGAAGTAGAAAACCCTATTTTAATATCTTTTGATGAAGTATTGATTTTCATGCCTTAAAATATTGGAATAGAGGGAGAGAAAGGAAGAGTGTTTTCTTCTGATTTTTATAATGAGGATAAATAATACTACTTTTTGATCATGGTACAAATGGAACATAGAATTTTGTGATCCTTTAAGTTACATATTGTATCTCAGGGAGTTCCATATTGTAAAGTCTCTTAAACTTCATAGAATGAAGTAAGCTTGTCTTTGTATTAATTATTTAGATCAATGCTCAATAAAATTAAAGAGAGGAAATAGCATTAAATGACTCTATCTTTTTTATTTCGTCTTCTTTGTATATTATCAAAGTTGTAGAAGACTATCTTAAAGAGACTTTTTTCTTTTCATGTTTGTTTAATCAATGAAAGTGGCTCATTGTTCTCCAAGTAGCCGGGCTGTCTGAGGTTAGGAATGAAACCTGGTTGTGCCAGGAGGAAAATATTTTCACAGGAGAGGCTGTAGGGAGTTATTTTCCCTGTGAAGAGGAACATCTATTGAAGTCTGCTGAAAATACCATTTCAAAGAAAACCAAAAAACAAACTTTCTCTTGACCTCCAAAGAACTTGAATGGGGTTGGATTTCCGCCCTGCATCTGCCTTAAATTTCAAAATGAAGTGAAGGTTGTGTTTAATGTGACATTCAGCGGGTTGTGCTACAGCTGCAGCTTTTTTTGTACTTTGTCATTGCTGTCTTCAACTGCGAAGCAAAAGACAAAGGACCCAAAGTTATTTTTCCTCAATACTGGTTAACACAGCTCTCTCTTCACTCAGCTTCTCTATTGTTTAGAGCCTGGTCCTGAGAAATTCCAACAGTTCTGAAGCTTCCTGCCCAGCCAGGGTGGAGAAAGTGCCGCAGTCTTTACTTTTCTGCCCCTCAGGTGTCTAATACATCATCATCACATTTAACTTTAAGCAGAGCTTAAACTGGTTGTTTACTTATACCTGGGGAGGGAAACGGGTAAGAAGTTTGTCACCATGAGAGTGGTGAGGCTCTGGAACAGGTTGCACAGAGAGGTGGTGGGGGCTCCATCCCTGGAGACGTTCAAGGCCAGGCTTGATGAGGCTCTGAGCAACTTAATCTAGTGCAGGATATCCCTGCTCACTGCAGAGGGATTGACTAGGTGACCTTTGAAGGTCCCTTCCAACTCTATGATATCCTATGTTTTTTTGCTGGTTTTACAGATGTGATTGAGCTCTGAGTTATGGAAATTGGTAGAAATATTTCTCTGCCAAATAATGCTTTCAGGTTTGTTTGGTGACTCTTAGGAAGAAAGTCATGCCTGGTTAAACACACTAAAACAGCTCTGTCCAGCAGTCATATGAAAAGGTATTTGTTTTAAGAGTGTAAACAGTTCCTTGTAGGGAGCATAGAGCTGGCTCAGTGTAAAATCTGTTCATGAGAACACCATGACTTAACTTGGATTTAAATGAAGTGATTTAACTGAAGATAAATCAGAATCCAAGTATAAAAGCTTATTTCTAATCAGTAAAAAAACCCCCCACTAACTGAGGTGTCACTTGTAACCAGCTTGTATCAGTGTAATTCTGTGTTTCCTTCTGTATGATTGTTTTCAAGATGATACTTGAGGCCACAGGATCTATGTCTACTCTAAATTCTGCAAATGTTTTACTTTATGAGTCAGAGCTACTTGCTCAAGACTAAATTTGATGCAGTGTTGGCTATTCTTGAGGGTCTCAATGCAAAGAACATCTGAGGGGGGAATAAACCAGAGCCTGGTTCTGATGAGCACTTTGAGAGCTGCAGGGATATGACACCACCAGTAATAAAGTGCTCAGTGTATTCAGAAATCATTCTGTAGCTGCAAGCCCTTTTAATTGGAAATTTTCTCTTGAGGAGCTGGTACTTTTCTAAGTCCATTAAGTCCTTCTAAGTGATTTTAGATCCTTGGAATCATTATTGCATGGATTTGGATTTTGCCAACAGAGTTAAAATTGGGCTATATTTCAGTAGTGGTCAATATTTAAATAATATTCTTGTGAAAGGTAACAAAAGATTGTCCAAAAATTGAAACCTAGAGCATGACTTGCATCTCTCCAAATTTATTAAACCATCTTAGGATCTTAGTTGGCCTAATGCTTGGCTATATGCATTACAGAAGACCATTCTGTTTTTTCATCCTCAAATTTGCCACTGGAATAAGACACTGTGTTTTGGATGATGGGAAGCTAAGTGCAAGAGGAAGAAGAGACCAGCAATGTCCAAGCTGTGGCATTAGGTATGTCTTAGATCCTGATTACAGGAGTGCCAAGGGGTGGAGACTGGCTGTGTTGTTTATAAGCAGAAGAAAAAAAGGATGGTCACAACCATGACATGTAGCTTATCTCATTGCCATAATTTTCTGGTGCTTTCATAATGCTGCCAAGTCATATTGTGTGGTGCTAAAGATGATTGATTTCTTTGAAGCAAGTGCAATGGAACTGAAGGAAATACAGCAAAATAATTGTCCTGGGGGCAAAGCTGGATTTTAAATGGAAAAATGTTACAGAAATTTTTCAAAAACTGAAAAAAAAAAAGGTGGTTTGCAGTTGTAGGAAATAATGTGTTTTAAAGTCTTGACTCTGAACAAAGAGAATTTGTCTAATACTTGAGCAGTGTTACTTGTGGGTGCACAGGCAGGCAGCAAGTTCAATGGCAGATCAGATCTTGGCCCCACATCCTTAATCAAGGCCTGAAGCCAAACCCACAAATTAGCTCAGATATCTCCAGATATACCTTTCACCAACCGCAGAAAGACTATCATTTAGGCCATCTCTTGTTTGCTTGCTCATGAATGATCTCATTTATTTTACAAAGGTTCATTTAGGAAGGCAGACTGCAATGTTTTCCAGAGGGAGAGGAGTTGCTTTTTTTTTCCCTGATGTTGACAGCTAGCTTATGTGCAGGCTGCCAAAATAAAATCTGTCTGCTTGGGATATTGGTCAGCCCCATGTGGCTTGTGTTGTTCTGTCAACATACACGTATCCCGTGGATTTCACAAGTGGTTTTGGAATACCAAATGTGCCATCAGCTCTTCTGGAAGTTCCTGCTTGTTATTGATCTAGACCACATTATATACTAGGAAGCCATCAGTTTGAGTGAGACTTTTAAAAATAGATAAACTTTTGGTCTAGATTGGGATCAGTGTTTTAACCCATGGTGGGAGAGTGTAATTACTGCACAGGTATGCTGAGCTCTGCTGGTTTTCTGTGGTCTAGTGGAGGCTGCCACAAAAATATGCCCAATTAGCAAAGAGATAGACTAGATGTTATCAGTTCAGATGAAACTGTTCCTGTATAAAAACTTTAGAATTAAGAGGCTAATTTCAAATGATTTATCTGAAATTGCAACTTCAGGACTGGAAACTTGCTGTTTGGTGTTCAAATGATTCTCCTGTCACTTTCAGTTAGAAACTTAAATCTGATCTTTTCGGTTTCAGGACAGACTAGGGAAAAGTCCAGTTGCTAAGGCAGAGCTTGCTTGACAGAAGATAAGTAAGAAGTCATCAATGAATTTCATTATTACCCTGTGATTACCCCTTTTTCTGGTTATCACTTACTAGGTTGATTGGCAGGTCCAGATCTGGCAAGGTAGATGTTATGAGATTCTGTACTTGCAGAGTCACTTTTGCTGCTCTTCAGGTGAAACCAGAGATCCTAACTAATGGGTATGTATTTACAGGTTTAATGTATCACATAGACTTACAGAATCACAAATTGTCTTGCTTGGAAGGGACCTTTCAGATCATTGATTCCAACCATCAGCATATTTGTTCAAGCTACAAAAAGCATAGAAGGCAGGTCAAAGGCACATTGGCTGTACAGAGGGCCTCGTGTAAGGAATGGTTCAGGAGGCACGAATAGATTCCATCTTTTTCTGAAGTCTTATATATTTCTAACTTGCTGGAAATCATTCTTGTCACCTTTCAGTGGGGACAGCAGTGCTAATTCCCTGGGATAGATACTTTCTCAGCACTCAACCTCCTCCTTCAGGTGACTTGGCATGTGAATTGTGGTGAGGGGAGTCTCCACTCAACCTTACACTGCAGTGTCATGTGTGTGCCTATAACTATCCTTCACACAAAACTATGATCAAAATACGTAGCTGTAGCTCATGATCAGTTCTTGTCTGAGTGTATAAATGGCAATAAATGGTGGTGGGATGGTGAGTCTGGGAGAGGATTGTTCCCCTCTGGAACACCTCATTGGAGTAACATGGGACCTTCCTTGACCATTCCTTGTTCTTATTTTCCCCTTCCTTTGGTCACAGCAAGCTGCAAAGGAGCTCTTTGTTTGCAAATGGATCTAACACTAACCTTGTTTCCTAGGGGGATTCCCAGTCATAAAGTGCTTTGAGATCTACAAACGAAAAGCTAAACCCATGGTGGCACGAAGGAGCTGATGTTATCTATTATGAGAGCCAAAGAATTGAAAGGAGTGCTGTGTTAAAACAGCTTGGTTCTGTGATCTCTGACAGCTTAAGCCATCAACATCCTTGTAAGCTAGGATTCTGTCTGGAGTTCTTCTACCCCAGCAATGCAATGCATGCAACCATCATCCTCTTCTTCTCCATCCCCATCCTTATCCTTATCCCCATCCTCGTCTCCGTTTCCAACACCATCCCCTGCACATTGCCTTTGAGAGGAAGCTTGCAACACAATGGAGATGGGAATATCTCCTTTGCATCAGCACTTCCCCATGCACTTGACTGAAATCAGTTAAAGGCATCTGTCCACCCAGAACTCACCAGAATTCAAGGGGAATATCTCTGGAGACTTTCTTCACATGCCTCCCTACATGTAAGTGCTGTGTTTGCCTACAAGGCCTCAGAAATTATCACAGGACACAGTACTAGGGCTGCTCCAATACTAACTGGCTTGTTCTGAAAGCAGAATAAGGTCAAATTGTTCCTTCCTCCCGCACTATTTACATTGTATTAATTTAATAATCAGTTTACCTACTCCCACTGCTTTACATGTTTTTGATCTTTGCAGTCACACGTGTTCCATTCCAGCACAAAGCAGGGTCTGCAGGAAATAATACTGTGTTCTGTGCCTCAGTTTGCAGCAAGTGTGACATAAAACACAATAATCTTGGCTGTGTCAAGAAGCTGATACTATGGAATAAAAATAGTAAAAACATTTGCTTGGCTCTTTCTAGGTGGAATGTCCTACAAAGGACACATAGCAAGGTATTTTAGGTAAATTTCAAATCAGTTAAAAAATGTAGCCAAAGTATACAGCAGCACAAATACAATATTTTTTTAGATTATGGATCATAAAGTAAGCTTTGTCCTGTCTTTGAAAAGCACCTTTTCTTCAGTATCTTAAGCTGATTCCTATCAGACTACTACATATACAAAGTAATGAAACTCTTCTAGGAAGGGAAGGCTTCTAGCTCAAAAGCTGCTACCAATTTTAAATAAGACACCACTGAGTAAGAAGAGACACAGGCTCCTTGGCAGCCTGTACCAGGCTCAAACCCATTATGGATATTTTGAGTTAAAATCAGCATCTTGGACTCTATCCATAACTTGAAACAATCTGTGTCTTCTAGAACAGAGGGGTCAGAGGCACAGGTGAAACTAGATTACAGACGTGAAATTCAGGCTCTTGGAGTCACGTAGAACAAAGTTTTGGGACCACCCTAAATCACAGTTGACTTAGTTTCCATGCTGTTGGACTTACCTGGGAGCACTTTTCTGGCCTGTGTGATCCAGTTCCAATGTAAGATACACTCAGACAACTGAGACAAAGCCTGCACAGAAAAAAGCACGTGTAGGGAAATGTCTCAGTACACTGAACCTTCCTCTTTCTCTGGGAGCAGGTCAGGTCATCCTAATGCTTCTATTTTGTCAAGTACTTATATTACAAGTGACAGCAGAGTCCTATCAGTAGGATACATGGATATAATTGTCACTTCTTTTTCAGGTTCTGGTTTTGCCAGGTGGATGTCGACCAAGGTCAGGACTCACCTGAACACTTTGTTCCACCGCCTTTCCTCAGGTCAGACAGGGAACAAATAATAAGACTGCTGTTCACTGACAACCTGTTTTCCTTAGAACATGAGAAGGCTGAGATCAAAAGGCTTTTTTTTTTCCTGCCAGATCTTCTCCAATGTCTCAAATGCTTCTGAAATAATAAAAAACTAAGTTCTGAAATGCTTAGCACTAAATAAATAATAAATTAAGACAATGATACACACAGTTAACCACATGAGTGTTTTACTCTAAATAGGATGAATGTCCATGGGTATACAGTAATAATTATTTTCTTTCATTGGAAAACACTTCATTTTGTTTGTGGATGGGCAGCAGAATTGCTATTCTTCTGACTGTCACATCAGTACGGACAGCTGGAGTGTGTGTGCTCTTCAAAACCAAATGTTTTCTCTTAAATGCCAAAAATATGGCTCATTTCCTGTGTGGGTATCAATAAATGCACTTGTTAGTTCTCTAAGGGTATGGCTGATATCTCGTATTTTGCATCCTTTTGTTATCTGTATGTTAAGAGTTATAAAAACAACAGATTCATCCATCCAGTGATGGATTTTTCAAGAAAGAAAATGTTATACTAACAAAAGGCTTTCAGTACTGAGCTTAACTTCTTCTGCTGTCCTCAAAAGCACAACAGCAGGGGTGAGCACAGCAACAGGATGTAGATGCTCTCAGGTTGGAGTCATTTGGATTTCTGGGAGTGAGAAACTGACTTCCAACCTCAGATGGTAAGGTAAAATCCACTCTGCTACCACCTGCCAGAGCTGTCGTGGGAGCGTTTTCCCTGCTGTAACCAAGGCGACTCAGAAGTTTCAGATTTCAGATGTTTTAGAATGAGTAGAAAATGGCTCAGTCCTGTAACCTGTACACCTTTAGTATAGAATCATAGAATCATAGAATAGTTTGGGTTGGAAGGGACCTTAAAGATCATCCAGTTCCAATCCCCCTGCCATAGACAGGGACACCTCCCACTAGATCAGGCTGCCCAGTGCCTTGTCCAGCCTAGTTTTGAACACCTCCAGAGAGGGAGCATCCNAAGTACTTCCCCTGCCTTTCTGTAGGACCCCCTCAGGTACTGATAAGTTACTATGAGGTCCCCCCTGAGCCTTCTCTTCTCCAGGCTGAACAACCCCAACTCCTTCAGCCTGTCCTCATAGGCCAGTTGCTCCAGTCCTTTGACCATCTTCATGGCCCTCCTCTGGACCCGCTCCAACAGCTCAATGTCCTTCCTGTGTATGCACCATGTCATCGGGTTCTGTGCAACACAATGATGCTATGCATTCCTGTGGTCCAACTTGACATCTTGGGTGGCTACATATGTACTTGTAGCACCCCGGGAAGGGAAAGCAACCAGGCTGCAGGCAGTGGAGTGCTGAAATTGCTGCTTCTAACAAAACTTGTGATATTTTGTCTGCAAGGAGTGCATAGGACTGGGTAAGGGCACTGGGTTCAACAGGCTTTTACAAGTTCAATGTCTTGGGATCCTGCAAGTAGTGGTTAGTGTCTGTGCAGGGGGAAGAGATTTTAGCCTCTTCCCTCCATTGTTTTCCCTTTGAACTTGCTGGTTTAGCCTAAGCATCTGCTTTGTTACCTCTTTCTTGTCACTGTTTTTATGTTTTCTTGGCTTTGAGACATTAAAGCTTTCAATGAAGAGACAAATAAAGCTGGGCTTTATTTGGGCTGTTCTGCCTCTGCATTGCCTCCTGTACCCATGGCTAGAGCATGAAAGTCAGGATGGGAGTGGGAATCAATGCTCATGTGTATTACCAGAAGGTGCAGCAGCTCCAGCCCTGCCCTTCTGCTGTGGAAGCCAGATCTGGATAGATAAAGCAAGAACAATATGTATTGCAATAGTATTAATATATAAAAATGGAAGTCCTGCTTCCCTCTTTTGTGTTAATCACTGACACTATAAAAAGGTTGGCTCTACATTTTTCTAATTGCCAAAAAATGAAGATAGCTGTATTCATTTGGGGGAGACTCACTTTGTAGCTCTTGATAGATGTTACTCTACTGAATACACTATGAATGCAGTTTTCTCTGTGCCACAGGGTTTTTTTGATTTTTTGGATGTGAAAGAATATATATTTATCATCTGTTAGCACAATTTACCCATGCTTCTCTAGCCAGTCATTTGACATGAGTCATGGCCTATTTTCTGCCCAGTGACTATAAAAGGAGCCTAAAATCACCATCTCAGATGCAGGTGTCTTTTGTAATGATTTTTGTTATGTCATTCTTCCTTAATTTAGTTTCACAGTTATGCTTGGTTTGAAAAAGCTGTTTGTGAACCAGAATGTTAGATCTATTATGCCAAAATGAAATTTATTCTGTGTAATAAAACATGACTTGTAGAGCTGAAGAAAAATTAGTGAGTGCTAAAGGAACCTCCCCAAAAATCTCCAGAGTCATGATTTCCTGAGGTAGGTACTCTGACAGTGCTGTGAGTGGTGTGTGGGTACTGGGGCTCTCCTTGCCCATCATTTTGTCTATGGTGAGCCTTCCCAGCCTGAGCAGAGGAAATTGCATGTCTCCAAAACAAACAGCATCTCTCAAACTCCCTACTTCTGATCTGTTGTAGACAGTTGTGCTGAAGTTTCTTGGTGGGCTTGTTCCCTTGCAGTTGAGGACCACTGGGGAGGTGAGGTGTCTGCAGCACTGTGACACTGTTAGCCAGGCTGCATAGAATCATAGAATGGTTTGGTTTGGAAGGGACCTTAAAGATCACCTAGTTCCAGCCCCCCTGCCATAGGCAGGGACACCTCCCACTAGACCAGATTGCTCAATGCCTCTTCCAGCCTGGCCTTAAACACCTCCAGGGATGGGGCATCCACATCCTTTCTGGTCAACCTGTTCCATCGTCTCACCACCCTCACAGTGAAGAACTTCTTCCTTATATCCAGCCTAAAATTCCCTCTTCCAATTTGCATCCATTCCTCCTAGTCCTGCCATCCTGTACCCTATTAAAAAGTCCTACCCCAGTCTTTCTGTAGGCCCCCTTCAGGTATTGATATTCAGGTATTGCATCCTGAAGGAACTTACATAGGTTGTAAAAACTTTGTGAAACCAGCTGGGATGGTGCTGGCAGACGGGCTTGTACCACAGAGCACAGACATGGCCAGCTGCTATTTGTGGTTTCACAGATGGATTAGCAGCATCCCACAAGACCCCTGTGGATGTGATGAACTGGTGGCTGCAGCCCAAGAGAGGAGCTTCCAGCAGGGCTGGGCACAGGAAAGCATCAAATCTGACTCCAAAATTTGCTCATGAGGGTGGGGAACATCTGTTTTGTTCTCTGCTTTTTACCTGACATTATAAGAATGCTGTTATTAGACATATTACAGGAATGGTGTAATGTATCATATTCTGACCAAAGTTCTGGGTATTTATTGAGCATTAGGCATACAACACTGTGAATAAATGTATAAAAATAAACCATTGGTTTTATTTTGTAAAATGGTTTATCTTTGTTTTGTCAAATAATTTATCTCTGTTTTACAAGATATTTTATTATTGTTTATTATTTTGTAAAATTTTTCAAATTATTTTGTAAAGTAATTTATCTTTGTTTCATAAGATAATCTGTATTTTACATTTTTCACACAAGGATTATTGGGTTATAATGCTCTACTAGTCATTAATCCGATTGGGACAAGCTTAATAAGATTAATTTTACATTCTCATGCTGTGCACTCTTCTGGCCAAATGGAAAACAATTCGCTACAACAGACCTTCAAATTTGCTACTCATTTTACAAACGCAGGAAAACCTGTAGACTGCAACACTATCTGCATCTAAACTATGCCAATCCCACTGGACTTTGTAAGAATGAGTAATTTTAGGCTTTTCTCCATGCACTTTCTCTGCTCTGTAGGACAGCTCATAATGCCAGAGGGGAAGGGAGGCTCACTGTGAGGCTCAGGATGGAAAAATAAATACCAGAAAGACAATATCAGAGATCATAAACCAAAATTAAATTTTTTTTAATTATTTTACCCTGCATTTCTGGGGTGTGATTCAGGCAGTGGCCAAACACTGACTGGAAGGAATGTCACTGCTCTGCTTTTCCTGTGGGTAGCTCATAAGGCTGAAGCTTTAAATCAGCCCTTGGAAACACAAAAACCTGTTGTGCAAAGTGCTCATCTCTGGGTTTAGGTAGTTATTACTTCTGACAGGGTTCTCAGAACATGTGTAGGAGTTTCTCTCTGCCAAGAGAATATTTTGAGATGTCTGGTTTTTGACATCCCAATTCCCTTTGGATACTTCAGCTCCTTGCTTCACCCCTGATGAGACAGTTGTCGAGTGCTTGCAATCTTTTTGTCTCCATGGGGGTCAGTAATTCTCACCAGGCTGAAGTTCTGCTGAAAAAAATAGCATAGAAGGCTTTCTGTTATTTGGACAAAATATTCCATGTATTTTTTTTAACTTAAAATACAAATTAAAATACAATTATTTTTAAACAAAAACTCCAGAGCTGCATGTTCTTTTGTCTACCTTTGAGTGTTGCTCAGAATTAAGAATGAGTTCTCAGGATTATTTGGACACATGGCATCAAAGTGTTTGCCTGTGCATCACTCATCTTCTCCCTGGCAAATGCTTCCCAAACTCCTTGAGCTCTCTGATACCATTAGCCCATCAGAAATATTTTTTCCTCCATAAAAACTTATATACCTGCTGCTGTTTGCCCCCTTGCTTTTATAACACCAAGGGGTGGGGGGATTAAAAACAGGCCTTTAGAGTGGACCTGAAGGTAGCACTAAATAAATAAATTTACTTTCCCACTCTCACTGAGGCTCTTTTCCTTTTCTCTTTCCCTTTCCCTTCCCCTTTCCCTCTCCCTTTCCCTTTCTCTCTTTCCCTCTTTCCCTTAACCTTTCCTCTTCCTCTCACCCCAAATATCCAGTTATTTGTAATAGATTCTAAAGCTACTCAAATTATTTAGTAATTTTTAGAAATACTATTTTTTTTTTCACGTCAGGACAGGGTGAAGATGTGGTGCCCATTGCTAACAGCAGTGTCCGTCACCAATGTGCCAGCTGGAGGACATTTTGGTTTCCATCTGCAGGAAGTTGTCTCTAAAAATCACTGGAGGGTAAAATAGGATGCTGTAAGGCAGTGCATCAGGCTGTTGGCAGCAGCTCATGGGATGTTCCCTCTGCCCCTGTCCTAATCCCCATCAGGGGATTATGGCATCGAGCTTCATGAGGGGTATGGTCTGATGTAATCCACTGCTTTGGGAGGAGTTTCCTAGGGTATGAAGCTGAAATCTAAAACAGATTTTTGACTAAGTATTTGACTCAGAAGATGCTGCTGTATTTCAGCGGGGCTCTGAAAAATCCATGCAGCATAGTGATATTTTGCTCAGTGAGAGTGACTGAATCTGAGCTTGTATTGCTGATATTCAGCTCCATTTCTCTGATACAGTGTGACAAGAAGCATTTTACAGCATCTGCTTCCTGCAACAGAGTTGCACTGCTCTTTGGATTTGTTTTCAGTGCAGATAGTGAAGACTTCCCACCCTTTTGACTCTGAGTAATTTCCATTGTTCATACATCCTTGCATCTACAGTACATACATACATACATACATACATGTCCATCTACAGTATTTTCCTGTCGTTTTAGAATTATCTTCTTCTGTTTCATCACTTATATCCACTAACATCTTTATAATTTCCACACGATAATGCATGCTGATAATGGAAAATTAGGTTTTTGTTCTCACTTCAGGCTTTCTACACCTTTTTTTCTTCACCAGAGAAGATACTGACATCACAAGACAACAAGAACTAAGGTATTAGTATCAATAATGTCTTAAACCAAATTTTTTCATTTAAAACTGACTTCTGTAGTGGAACTGCAAGGGAAGCCTCAACAGTTAAGGTTTGCTAAGGATGCTGAAGCTTTATCAATACTGTGTAAAGAGCAGCTCAACCAATGGACTTAAAGGAGGCCACTCACCAGTGACCTTGATCTCTGATATTTTTGGCCCTAGGACACCCTTTTCAACTTAAGAGACACCATTTTGAATGTAATAATTCTATGATTATAAAGACTTTAATTTCTGTTAGGCTTAAGAGGTACTACAGCAAATGTTTGGAATGTGCCAATGCACTTTTTAAGGTAGCAAAGAAAAGTCCCTCCCATTTAAGTGCCACTTTCTCACTCTCTACTAATGAACACGAATACCAAATGCTGTTTATATGCCTTTATCACATACAGCGTTCCAGGAACAGTATCCATTTATGTTTAAATTGATTCAAAGGCCATTAATCCTAACATGGATAAAATCTTAAATATATATTGTAAGTAATTTTTAACCCATTGATCACAGAACAGACAAAGACATTTTCTTACAGCAGACATTTGTTTTTAATCACATTTTTGAGAGAATATAGAAAATATTTTCCCTGGTGAAAGGAGGGGTTAGCATTATGTTTTCTAATTTCTTGTACTGAGATAGTCCTTTAATTTCAGTAAAATCTCCCCTAACCTATGGTGGTCAAATAGATCAGAAGCCTGTCTGTTCTCTGATACTCCTCATGTGCACAGAAAGTACAGCTGGCTAATGAGATATATGTGGTTATATCAACGGGAATAAAGACTTATCTGAATTTTCAGTGAAGATTTTTGTCTGTATAATGAGCTTTCCTGAGGAGAAGACGAATGGAAGTTCTGCTTAACAAGTACCTGCAAGCAAAGAGAAAATGCAGACTGGGTGCCTGCTGACAGAGGAGGCAATTTATGGTCTTGGAAATGTGTAATTTTCTGTCCTTTGGAGATAAATATAGGAATTGTTAAGCAACTGTTGCCAACTGCCAGATCTTTTTCTGAGGAAGTGCAGCCTTGTGGCCATTGCAGATGCCTAAAATAAAGAAAGAAGAATTTTATTTTAATTTATTATTTTTCTTGCTGCCTTTAGCTTGCTATTTGAGAGTTGCTGGAGGCTTACCTGCCAAAAATTACAAAGCTGCCTGCCAAGGGTTCAGAAATTGCAGCTGATAACAACATGGAGAAATCCCCTTCTGGTACAGAGCAATATCATAGAATCCTAGAATGGTTTGAGTTGGAGGAGACCTTAAAGACCATCTGTTTCCAGCTCCCCTGCCATGGGCAGGGACACCTCTCACTAGACCAGGTTGCTCAAAGCCCCATCCAGCCTGGACTTATGTTGCACCTTTCTAAAAAGCAAGAGTAAACTTTTAATCTTAAATTTAATGAAGTAGCAATGTTGATACTCCTCCAGCTTTGTGTCTGAGGTGAAACTGAAGGTGGTTTTCCTCAGTTGTACAGACGTTTGTATTGTCTTACACAGCAGGATTCAAAACCAGTGCATCGGTTGCCGTAAAACATGGAGACATGAAGCACACAATTCTGTGCACACTTGGAACTGCTCTGCCTTATCATTCCCAGTGCTAAAAGTCTAATCCCTTCTTAAGTATTTGATTTTGTATATCACATACTAATGTTCATATATAATCAGTAATTATCTGTGGCAAGAGGTGGGAAAAATGAAGACCAGAGCAGCCCAATAGATGGTAAAATTAGATGAAAACTGAAAAAAGAATAAGAGATGTAGTCAGGGTGAAAAAGGCAGGTTTAGGAGCTGTGCAATGAATCAGTTGTATGGAAAAAGCCGGGAAGGAGGGGAAGTAGGGCTGAAAAAGTACTAATTTCTTTAAAAGTGGTGCCCTTTTCACCTAGTGCTGGGCTGCCAGCCGCACATGCCTCAATCGTGACCCGAGATGCGACTAAGTCCCCTAGGTGGTGTTGTAGCACCATGGTTCTTGCTTACCTCTTATCACTTGTTCTGTGATCTCAAGGGATTAACAGATAAAGCAGTTTCGTAGGAAAGTTCTGTCTTTGGAGGGATCACATCATGTTGGTAATTGCTATCTAATCTAATCAGCCAGCACTGGGTTGTTTTTCTTGAGACATAGTATGAAATACAATGAAATTCTTTGAAAATCCAAGTTTGATGATCTGATGGTGGTTTCTCAGTTTTTGTTGTGTACTTAAATTCTTGTTTTTCATATCAAATTAAATGCTTCTGCAGAGACAGAGGCTTATTTACATTGCAGAGGTGGCCATGCAACTGGCACGCCACTTTTCTTTGAGTGGACAAACCCTCTTGGCTAAGAACTCTCAGTAAAAGAACAGAGATTAAGTTCACAAACCTGATTTTCACAGTAAATTGTTTATTTCACTGTGTCTCCACAGTCTGGGACTGCCTTTTAAGTGCTGCCTGTGGTACTGTGTCTGGGCTTTCAAACCCTGGTACTGGAGAAATGCCAGCTGTGTTTGTGTCTCAGTTATAAAGAGAAAAGATGGTCTTTGAATGTCTGTTGGGTATTGCTATTTAATGTTATATATTTGTGGCCCCAAGCTGTAGATAAAGGAGCTGAAAGAGGTGGGAAGCCACTGCACTGGTGCCACCAGAGCCCCCCCTGCACTGCCAAAGTCCTGTTCATGAACAACTCTCATCTTGCTGAGCAAAGTTAATCTTTTTTCCAGATATTATCCATGTATTTTAGCTTTCCTTTGGAAGAAGTAGCCTCCTTTCTGTCACTTAATATTAATTATTTACACTGCTATAGAAGAATTTTTCCTAAGCTTTTTGTAAACATGATAAATGTGTATCCATCAGTTCTTTCTCCCTCATTCCAGATACAGAGTCAGGGGAATCATAAAGGGATAGAATAGTTCGAATTGGTCATCTAGCCCAAATGCAATGATCAGGAACATCGGGTTGCTCAGAACCCCATCCAATGTGACCTAGAATATTTCCAGGGCATTCACCATCTCTCTGGGCAACCTGTTCCAGTGTTTCACCATTTCCATTATAAAAAATGTCTTCATTACAATTAGTCTGAATCTACCTTCTTTTGATTTAAAACTATTACCCTTCATCCCATTTCAACAAATCATAGAATCATAAAATGATTTGGGTTGGAAAGGACCTTAAATATCGCCTAGTTCCAACCCCCCTGCCATAGGCAGGGACACCTCCCACTAGATCAGGCTGCTTATTGCCTTGTCCAGCCTGGCCTTAAGCGCCATGAGCTGACCTGCCTCAACTCCTTCTCTGGGCAGCTTGTTCCAGCATCTCAGTATCCTCACCATAAGGAATTTCTTTCTTATATCTAGCCTAAATACCATTTCAACTGCACTCAAGGAAATGAGATTCCAAAAAGTCTGTCCTCATCTTTCTTAGAAGCCCCTTTTAGATACTGAAAGGCCATAGTGAGATTTTTCCTGAAGCATTCTCTCCTTCAGCCTGAACAACACTAACTTTCTCAGCCTGTCCTCACAAAAGAGATGCTCCAGCCCCCTGATCATCCTTGCAGCCCTCCTCTGCTCCAAAAGGTTCAGGCTTGAACAAGATGTTTATGTCTGCAGAACCCCAGATTCCAGGATCGAAGTGGCCAAAGTGACTGCTGCCACCCCAAGAAGCTGCTGTTGGGCAGGCTACGGCATGCAGATACTACTGCAGCACTCTTCATGTACTTACTATAGAAGACATTTATTCCTTTCAAGAACTAGTTACCCCCAAAAAATCAGGTTTTGTGAAAGAAAAAAGGAGATTTTTGAGTGTTATATTTGTAGATGTGGTATCACACTAGTGACAGGACCTTTTCTCAGAAGATGAACAGCAAAGTGGTGTTTGCAAAGCCAGTGAGTGCACTGCTGGGTCTGTTTTTGTTCAGATGACAAGTGCCCGAGCATGGGGTGGTGTTCCCCTGGGCAAGGCATCAGCCTGTGAATTTTAATGCACAGTTGGGGTTATTGCCTTTTGTTTACTCAGGCACCCGTTTGCCCTGCACTTGAAGAAGATGCAGCCTGACTTGTGGCCCTGTGGGATGGGAGATGGAGAAGGAATCAGATCTTGACAGCTCAGAGATTGGAAACCTTAAAGCAGTTAGTTTGGATATTGGTACCAGCGTGGCTGCAAGGGAGGGGGCTGTATTTTGCCCTGCAGCCTGAACTGGAGGCTTTGCTGTTTGTTAGACTGTGATTGGTATGTGGATGAGCTGGTTGAGAGCTACATAAGGCATATTTGTGCAAGGGGAAGTAATTATTTTTTATACAGTAGGCACACACAGGCTGTGGAGGGAGTGGGATGGAAATGAAGCACAGTAGATGCAGGAGTGGCAGCTTGAGCACTACATCCTGCTGAGCATCTTTCAATGACGTATATTTGCTTTTTTTTTAACTCACAGAGCTGGGCTGAAGTAAGTTGCACTTGCTCCCTGGCCTGGTAGTGTTACCATCATGGGGGTCTCACTCTCCAGTGCTTTGGCTCCATAGCAGATACTGTGAAGAAAATTAACTCTGTCCCAGCTAAACCCAGCACAAGCTCCAAATTTAAATACAGTGTTTCACAGATCACATCACTCCTGGTGGCTGGTGCTGATAGAGACCCTGTTGGCATAGAAGGCTGGATAACGGGGTAGGCGGCCCACCCTAATTCCCTAATTTCTGACACTGCTGCTATTATCATCATGTCTGCTTTCCTTGATAGGGTTGTCTGATGTCTAATTTCTACTTGGACTGTCTCAGACAAATCAGAGCATCACTGAACTGAAAGACTTACTGTTAACTCTTGTGCTGACCCAAACTTCAGGAAATGGGTTAAAGAGGAGGGAGAGCAGGCTGTGAATGCTGGGTGGTCTGAATTACCTCTGGCCATTCTTGCTGAAAAGCAGGAGATGGTGGCACATCTGGTGGTTATACAGCACAGAGCTACAATCCTGCTACTTCCCAAAAGTATGTGGTTTTGGGAAGGAGCAAGGGCAGTCCCACTGCCTATATAAAGGACATACAGGAGGTGATCTCTGCATGATGGTGCAGGGCAGCAGGACAAGAAGCAATGGGAAAGAGCTAAAATATCAGAGGTTTAGATGGGTGTAAAGAGAAGCTTTATCCATAGGAGAGCATGCAGCCACTCAGAGAGACTCTTCAGCCTCCCTCCTTGAAGGCTTTTCAGAACCAATTGTGCAAAACTAAGTAGAATCACAGAATCATAGAATCATAGAATGTGTTGAGTTAGAAGGGACCTTCAAAGGTGATGGAGACCAACCCATCTGCAGTGAACAGGCACTAGATCTAGTTGCTCAGAGCCTCAGAGCCTGGTCTTGAGTATCTCCACCACATCTCTGGGCAACCAGTTCCAGTGCCTCACCACCCTCATGATGAAGAACTTCTTCCTAATGTCTAATCTAAACCTGCCCTGCTCTAGTTTAAAATCATTGCCTATTGTCCTATTGCTACATGCCAAGTAGCTGAGGCTAATCTTGAAACCAACTCCCCAAGAACCCTTCCTGAATTTTTCTCTCACACTGTGGAAAAAACTAATGCTTCCAGGGGAAATTAAGGCAGACAGGAAAATACTGATTAGGAGCAGATGAGTTATTGTACCTCCTCACTTGGCAGTGTTGTGATAATACTTGAGCTGTGACATTTTGGGTAACCATTTAACATTGGGTGAGTTTAGAGTTGAGTCACAGTAGTGACTCCCAATGAAGTACTGGGAAAAGTCATGAGACTTTCAGTGAGCTTGTCTGCTTAACTTAATGAAGTCTGAGTGTCAGCTCTGATCCTTGTAGCTGTTTATTTGAGGGACAAATTTTATTATGGAATTTACAGTGTATTGGATGAAGCCACAGAAAAATCCAGAGGCTGCAGTCAAAGCTAGACAGTTTCAGAAGAGAGGTCATTCAAAATAGTTAATAAATAATTTTAATAAAATGTTTTGGGTTTTGAAAAAAATTTTACATCTGTGATGATCAGTCCTTCACTGTGAACCATATCAAGTATTTATTTGACAGATATGATCTTCCTTAAAGGCAAATGAGTTCAGATGAGTCCGTTGTCCCACATGGGATGAGCTGAGGTGATGAAATGTGTGAACCTGGTTCTAACCTCGTCCTCAGTTCCACCCTGTTCCACAAAGCTGGATGTGGGAGCTTGGCACAAAACTTCAGCTTTGTTTCTGTTGCTGTTGAGTCACTTGGATAGAGATTCAGAAAAACACTTGGTCTTGCTGCAAGAGTGTAAATGTTTCCATCAAAAAATAGCCTAAATTGCACTTAGTTCCCATGACTAGGTCACACAGAGGGTCTGTGTTCTTGCCTCATTTTCTGTAACTGTCAGATATGAATAGTGATCCTGCTTTTCAGCAGAATTACATTATTCATCTCTCTGCAATTCCCAAAACGTGAAGCATTTTAGATGAAAGCCACAGGTGAACACTACTGTTTTGCAGCTAATTGACAGTCATTGACATAACCTCTGTTTCAAATAATGCAAAGTTAATGTGAGCTCACAGTAAAAAATGCACAGGCTTAGTTCTCTGCACATTCAACCAGCACTTACGATGTACTTTGCTTTATGCAGTTTTCATACATTTGATATCAAGTTTTCATACATTTAAATGTTAAATAACCAGCTTCCCATCATTTTTATGAGAAGAGTGGGTCAGAGTAAGTTAATTTGATTTTATAAGCATATGCTGAGGACCAGCAGCACCCTGAGCATAATCCCTGGTGCTAATGCTGGTCTCTGCAGCCCTGGGCAACATCTTTTCAGAATGTTCTTTTATTTAAAAAGTCAATTTAAATTTTAATTGACTAACATCGGTTATTGTCACAGGAAGCTGCCAGCTGGGGTGTGAATGGGTATTGAGAAGCACAGATGGATAAGCAGAGTCATAAGAGATGACTCATCTGGAAGTTGTGGAAGCAGGAATAGAGCCATAACCAGGAATCAAACCTCCCAGGACACCTCCTCTGTGTTACACTCAGATCTTTCTGTAAGGAAACTGGATGTAGAGAGACACTGTCTAATTTTATATCAATAGATGTCTTTCTCCTCCCAAGCCCATCAAATAGCTTAGATGCAGAGGCTACATTTGCAGTAAAGGATCATGGTGTCACACACATCAAGTGCCTCTGTCTCTGCTGTTATCACCATGTTCTCCTCCCCTGTCCCATGACACTTAATGCAGAAACCTTAAGAGATGTGTGCTTGCTGGAGGCTCCATCATTAGACACTGAAGAAGTCCATGCAGGTAACCAGATCTTATAAGGATCAAGTGCATCTTCAGTGATGCTCAGCTCATGCAGTGTCTGCATAGGGATCCTAGAGCAGGACTCCATCTGGAGTACTGCATCCTGCTCTGAGGCTACCAACATAATAAGGTTATGGCCCATGTAAACTTTTTTATTGCTTTAGGATGATTGCAGTTCATTAAAAATAGAAGAAATCACATATAGTTAAATTTTACTGCTGTAGTCTTAGTTTTTAAAGGCAATTCCTAATACATACCCTTCCTGGAAGAGAAAAATACACCTGTAGAATTTATCTTTAAGTAATTCACATCAATCTGATTCCCCAGTTTCTCACAGCAGTTTTGTACTGTTGCCAATGATATTTTAGAACTGTTATGCTGGAGTGGAGTGCACTACTAACCTTAATGGCCAAGAAAACATTAAATAAGTATTGCAATAGACAGACAATATATTCTGAAGTCATATATGGAAGAATTCTACAGTTGGACATTTCATAACATTTAAAACCAGGACTGAACACATCCTGGACAAGAAAAGCTGCTCTGGAATACAAATAAGAGAATTTGATGCTCACATGTGAGAAACCCAGCATGAGCAGCACTGCCTGTGAAGAGAGGCTCCTTTCTGATGCCCAAGGGATCCCAGTGAGGCTTGGAGGGGCTGAGCAAGATGAAGCTTTCTCCATGTGTTTCCTAGTGAATAGGAGGATCTATCTGGGATGTGAGATGGTAGGCTCTGCCCATGCTGATGTTGGGTACAAGGGAGCCTTTTACTGGCCAGAGCTGCCTGTGTGTCCTCAGGGTCACGGGAGGCATTTTCAGGCACTGAAGAGTCTTTCCAAAAAGCTTGTGGCTGCAGAAAATCTGAGGAATGTGCTCGTGGTTTGAACCTGTTGTATGTGTGCCTGGGCTGGCCATGAAGAGCATCTCTAGTAGCGCAGGAGACTACCAGCTCATGGCTGCTCTTTTTGTGCTAACATTTAGAGTTGACTGAAAGCCTCAGTGAGGTCTGGCTGCAAGCATGCCTTTGAGCACTTGGCTGTCTGGAACCATTCTTTCCAGAATAAGACAGCCTGTAAAAACAATTATTTAAATACATTTGCATATCTGCACACAGCATACACATACACTCTGATGAAAGAAAGAAAAAAACCAGTGACAGACCTAAAAGCTTGGTCTCACTTGTCTTGAAAGATGACTAAACTTTAGAAGGGAGAATCTCACTATGGCATCTCAATGCACATCAGAGCAGACATGCCAGCAGGTATCACCCCAGTAGGTAGCACAGCAGGCATCAATGTAGGGATCCCTCCATCACACCTCAGCAGGCGTGAGAGCATCCATTTCAACAGGCAGCACTCCCCACCATCTCACCAGGACATCACAGCAGGGTGGAACTTTGCTGCCAGTCCTGCTTTTGAGCAGAGGGATGAGGAAAGCAGAGCTGCTGTATGAGCAGAAGCAGGAAGCACAGGTGACTGATCACCCACAGGGTTAGTTTGGGTGGGATGAGGAAGGACTCAGGGAGGGAGAAGCAGCAACCTCTGAGAGCATCCAACTGTTGTGTGGATGGACAGAAGGGTCCTTAAGACATCATGCTTGCTCCTCAACTGTTTTTCAAAGAGCTTCATGCATGTTAGAGTCCAAAAATGGTGAAAAATATCTTTTCTTCCACCAAATACATATATCTCTTGTCCCCAGATACACACTTTTCATAGTGAAATGAAGCCTCTGGCTGAAATGCAGAGTGTGACCTTGGATGGCCTATGTCCTTCAGCAATGGGGGGAGCAATCCTGTGACAGCACTGTGTGCAGGAATGAGATTTCCCTGGGGTTTGCCTCTCTCTGAAAAAAAAAAAAAAAAGAAGAGAGGTGATACAGATAAGAAGTGACCAGTCACTCTCTTCAAATACTTCCTTCACAGGGTCCTCTTGGCTTGTACCCATCTCCATTCCCATTTTCATCCCCATGAGCTGGAGGGATGGAGCTGCCCAACCGGCTTCTCGTGTCTAGTGAAGGGAATAACTTCATACCACAAAAATGCTTCTCAGAAATCTTGCTGGAATCTCAAGATCTCAAGGCTGCCAATGCAGTTTTGCTCAAACAATCTCTTGAATTAGAGAAGGGAAAATATTTGGATTTACATTTTAAAAAAAGGATTAATCTGTTCTCTGCATTAGGACAGCTGAGGACTTTGTGTGCCTGGTATAGCACAGCATCAGGGATTATGTTATTTAAATTTGCATTCTGGTGTCTACAGGCAAACTCCTCTCTACTGCCCTAAGACCTGGGGCATAACCACCCCATCTTGTTCTGTTAAAACATAGGTTTAACTTCTGGATTCCTTCTCAAAGTCACTTCTCCATTTACATATTGTTTTTACTGTCTGTTTACAGGAGATTTCAAATGATTCTTTAAGGAACAAAGTTTCATTTTTGCTACATAATATGAACTGAGTTGAATTACTGAAAAGACATTACACTGAACTTTTTCCTGAGCTCATTCTGTTACTTACCTTGATACTGAGATAGTCTCAGTGAGGAATCAGGTGCTGACAGAGATGATTTGGAAAATGAACTCTCATGTCAGAGTAGTGCAGTGTAGAAATGGATGAAGATGTTAAAATACACTGACACATGAGCTGGAAATGGAGAAAGTGCTCCAGGCCTTGCTGTGGGCTCAGCTTGTACCACCCAAGAGAGTCATTATGCTCTTGCTGCCTCTCTGCCACAGTTACTTGGAGAAGGAGAGTGCTCAGGTAGTGGCTGCAGTGCACATTTGGCTCCCAAAAGATGTAATTTGTAATGACAAATGAGGACTAAGCCTTTTTTGCAGAGACTTTATGCATTTCCAGTCCATTCCAATCTTGCTGGACACCAATGAGTTTCTGACCAAAGTATTTCCACATGGAATGCACAGCACTTGGCTGGAAATTATTTTCAAGAAGGGAAAGGATAGTATGAATTTATTTATTTGAGGACTGGGAGAACTGCCAGGGCAAATGCCTTTATTAATAAAGTCTTTATCATTCTGTCAATATCCAAATTAATTTCAGTTCTTAGTATCCTACATTGCCTGGTTGGATGTAAAGTTGTTTAAATCAACACGTACATTAAATGCAAAGGCCACGCTTCCATTTATGTGTTTTCTTTTCCAAGACTTTTCATCTGACTTTCAGGGAACTTCACCCCCTCCAGCTCTCAAAGTGTTGTAGCTACCTGTGGGCATGAGAGTGGGCACAGCAGGCACAGCCTGCTCCTCACAGCAGATTTCCCTGGTTAATAAGAGTATATCTTCAAGCCCCCTTTTTTCACAAAACCACTGCAAATAAATGAAGCCAGGAGGATGGTTTTATTCAAGACAGGTTTGAATACAGTGTTTAATTTAGCCAAAATATTTTGAATTATAACATTTACTCTTCAGAAGCTTAAGGTTCCTTAAAAGGTCATATTTCGTTATGTATTAGAACATGCTGTGTTGGCTTTTTGCTTGAGGTTTTTTTTGCACGTATGAGAACTGAAGGTAAAGTGTTTTCTACTTCCAAAAGCAGCAAGTGCACAGACACTTGTTAAAGAAATGTTTTCTCCATACCCATTTCTGGTCAGGAGGAATTTTTCCTGTCTCTATCAAGCAGCAAGGCAGAGGCATTTCGGCTGATTGCTTCATTTTTCCATCTGAAATTCTACAGAGACCAATGGAAATCACAATAATTCAAAATTATTTTTCAAGTTCAACACCGTTCCCAAAGGATTTGCCTGTCTAACTCATCACATCGACCTCAGCTGCCTGCTTGGGTTTTATGAGTTCTGGGAAATCAAAACACAAATGAATTTTGCTTTAGCAATTGTAACTTCTGCCCGGGAAGACACAAAGCATGTGTGAGTCCTCCTCCCTTCCCCATCAGGGTTAGAAGAATAGTGGCTGAAATTGATGGAGAAGCAAAAGTATTACAACTACTGCTATAGTTGTAATAAGCCCGAGGAGAGTAAGACCCACTATATTTACTCTGAATTTCACAAGAATGGTCTGGTTTTGACTCTGTTAAACTGAGTTTGGACCCAGCTATGTCATGTCAAAGGTTCAGCTGAACTGAAAGATGCATCTGCTTAAGCAGGCAGCCTTGCACTGGTTTAATTAAACTGGTGCAACCCTGCCTGTGCATCTCTCTGACAAGGGGGGCTGTAGTATAACTTAAAGGTCTGCAACAAGTTGTAGTTTATTCAGATTTAAACAGGTTGAAGAGTAGAACTTTGCCAATATGACCTTTTTCATTTCAGGCATCTGAGGACATCTGCACCAACTGGCAGATGCAGGAGGCTGGGCTCCTCAAAGCCCACTCTTGCTGTCTCTCTGGAGCAGGTTGCCTGCTTGTGTCAGAGCTACAAAGCCACAGCTCCTGCCTTTGAAGCACCCTTCAGGAAAGCTCCAAAGTAAAGTAGCTGGAAAAAATGTTACAGTCCCTGCAGAGATGGAGCTGGAAAGAAGAAACAGTCAACTTCTCAGCTTCAAATGGAGAACAGTGAATTGCCTCTGAACTGATGCCAGAATCACTATCAGGTGATTTAGATGCTGATGAAAGGAAAGGGACCTGAGAATGGAGAAAGAGGACAAAATGCATATGAGTGTGTCTGTATGTGTAAGAGACACAGAGATACAGTTATGCCTGAAGAATAAATGCCCTTCTCTACCCTATCCATCATCAGCAGATAGGCTCAGGTTTATTAAAACTACCTCCTGCTAATTGCAGATGAGAGAATAGCCACAGTCTCCTACTTGCTTCTTGAGAGATTTTCAGATGACACAACTGAAATATGGTATTTTGGTTTAATGGAAGTGTTTCTGCCTGGAACCAGCTGCTGCCTTGTGCAGATGCAGCTACAGCATGGAGCATCCCTCAACCAGACTCACCAACACATCTGTCTGCCTGAACACATTGGCAGTAAAAACAGACTGAAGAAAATACCCAAAGGAGAAACATCTGAAACACTGGGAGAACAAAGTTTGCAGAACACTGTCTCTTCCTAGGAAAACGCCTTTGACATGGTCCCCCACCACATCCTTATCTCCAAATTGGAGGGAAGTGGATTTGATGGGTGGACAACTAGATGGATAAGTAATTGGTTGAAAGATCGCAGACAGAGGGTGGTGATCAATGGCTCTATGTCCAGCTGGACGCCTGT
>VZTY01007911.1:371284-402527 GCA_013400935.1 Turnix velox | reverse complement strand
TTAGGGGGAAGTTCTTTACTAGGAGAGTGGTTAGGTCCTGGAACAGGCTGCCGAGGGAGGTTGTGGATGCCCCGTCCTTGGGGGTGTTCAAGACCAGGCTGGACGGGGCCCTGGGCAACCTCATCTAGTAGATGTGTTTGTTAGATTGGCAGTAAAAACAGGGGGGTTGGAGTACCCTGATCCTTGGGGTCCCTTCCAACCCGGGTCATTCTGTGATTCTGTGATCTGTGTTCCTAGGAAAACCATCACAACTCATCAACTCTAGTTGCAGGTGCAAGAGGTGCACAAATACCTAACTTAGATTTGCAAGTAAGTCGGTGGGCACTGGATGGAAATTCCCCGAAGTTTAAGAAAATGAAAGAATGTCAAAGATCCTGACTTTTAAATGCAAAAAATATAAGCCCCCTGTAAGTGCCCCACCTCCATCCCTGACACTCGTGGAGCACAGGGACTTCAGGCCTTCTATCAGCTACAGCTCATTGGAACTGGACTTCCGGTGCTGGTGTGACTGAAGTAAGAGAGAAAGGAAGCTTTTGAGGGTGAAATGGCCCATCCCAAGCCAGGAATTTGGTATGATTCAGCTCATCCTGAAAGTAGGCAGTTCTGATCATGTGGGATGCATTTTACATCTTAAATCAGGTGAAGCGAATCCCATCCAGATCAGAAAGCCTTTAAAGCACTCTGCAGCTGTAGATCCTATTTTGGGTAAGAATTATCTTTCTTCTTTAGGGCATTCAGAAAACAGATATCCAAGTCTGAAATAGTTTCTTTAGGCTATTTCTGTCCTCAGAACGGGCATCTCTGGAGGGAGATTCATCTGTTTTAGGAGAGCTAGTAGGCTGGTTGGCTGAATCATCCTTTGGAAAGGTTCACTGCCTTCTGTTAGGGCAGGTCGCTGTTAATAAGAAATGCTTATAAATAAGAAAAGAAAGGCCTTTTGGGGATATGGATAATATTTTATGAGCTAGAAATTCGATCAAGTGAAGAACCTGGGACTGATTTTGTGGTTGCAGGTGCACTGCTAGAAGCACTGGACAGAAGTGCAGGGGACTACAGGGGGTTAGCCCAAGGCTGATTTACACATCTGCCAAATAAAATCCCACAAGTTCTCTGATCTTGGACAAAATAAGGAGTGTGAGTTTCATAGAAGCCTCTGAGGATGGGACTTCAGACACTGCAAGGTCAAGCTGTTCACATAGTTTTGGAAGCACTTTCATAGGGCTGATACCTGAGACAAGGTGTCTACCTGTCTTCTCCTATAAGGACAGGTTGAGAGATTGGGGTTGTTCTGCCTGTAGAAGAGAAGGCTCCAGGGAAACCTCACTGTGGCCTTTTAGTATCTGAAGCCAGCCTAAAAGGAGAGATGGGGAGGAGGGACTCTTTATGAGGGAGTAGAGCAATAGAAGGGAGGGGAGGAGGAGTAACAGTTTTAAATCGAAAGCAGGAAGATTTAGATTATCAGGAAGATTAGATATCAGGAAGAAGTTATTTGTTGTGATAGTGGTGAGAAACTGGAACAGATTGCCCAGAGAACTTGTTGAGGATCCATCCTTGTAAGTGTTTAAGGCCAGGATGGATGGGGCTTTGAGCAGCCTGGGCTAGTGGAAGATGTCACTGCCCATGACAGAAGGGCTGGAACTAGATGATCTTTAAGGTTCTTTCCAACCCAAATATCCAATGATTCTACAATACCTGTGAGCTGACTGTCTAGCCCTCCATATATACCCATGTCTCTAATGTAACTCTGTATATATATATATATATATATACGTACAGACAGAGAGAACTCAAATGGACTGACTTGGAAAGAGCTGTTGAAGTTCTCTTTATGTTCCAACACAGAGGTTAAAAGAGCAAAGAGATCAGGATAGTTGCACAAGACAGAACCACTTTTCTCCACTGAAGCACTGGGTTTGTCAATGGGAGGAGAAGCCACCATGCCAGGCCTTGTGTAATTCCTATTGCCATTAACCACAGGCTGAGCTCCTGCTTGTGCACTGAGAGGTAGGAATTAATGTTGGTAAAAAAAAGTAGTTTTACCTGGAAAAGATATTTCTGTATCAAAAGTTCATTGACATGTGGCATAACAATTTAGTTTTGTGCTCAGGTAGCATGTAGGTGAAGCTGGTAGGAGGTGTTGATTGCCCTGTCACTCATCAAATACCAAGTTTTCCTGTTCTTATTTATTATTAAATCATAGGAACAATGCATATATAGCAACCAGAAATGACAGAGCACTGCAATAAGGAACTATCATCATTAATTCTCTGTATCCTTTTTCTTCCTCTGCATCTTGCTGGAAGAAGAGTCCTGCCTTTCCTTTTGTACTACTCAACACAAGGCTATTGAGACAGTGCTACAGCTTTAGATATGCTTATAACATCTTTTCAACCTAATTAATCATAATAATTTGTCATAGGGATCTCTAATTTCATAGTGAAAGAGGGCAATTTAAGGGACACTTGTTTTTCTTGAGAGAGAATACACATTATAATCCTTTTGAAAAGCAGCACAGACTTTTTTGATGCAAAATACACATAGATGCAGTTAATCACACAACCAATTTTCCTGCATTTATTTCTGAACAGTCTCTTTAATTTTAATGGGCCTGCATCTTAGAATACAATTATGCAGATGAATGTTTGCATGTTACAGCCTTAGGGAGCTGGTATGTACCAGCCAAAATGTGTTTCACAGCTCAGTGCTGTATTTAGTGATTATTACTGCTCCTTAAAAAATAGATTCCCAGGTTAGAAGAGGGGATGGAACTATCCTAAAACTAAAAGATTTAAACTAGAAGAGGACATAGGCTTAAAAACAAGAGGACATAAACTGCCCATTAATGTAATTATATTGGAAATGAGAAAATTTTTAACTATCAAAGGTTGAGAATGACCTAAAAATTGGGAAATTGGATATAGCAGATGAAACAGGTTGTAAGCTACACCTTGCTTGGTTTAGCACAATCTCAAGATGTGATTCCTCATGGCAGGCAGCAATGGAGTCTGATGACACAGAAGCTCTGCTCCAGCCATCTTCTGCTTCTAACTTAGTGTAACAAATGCTTTTTTATGTAAATAACCTCCATGGTTCTTCATGATGAGTGCTTAGATCCATGCTAATCATCATTGAACTCATTATTTTCAAGCACTTCAACATGAAAGCTGTGAGGTAGAGCTAAGTCCTTCTGCAGAGGTAATTGGGCTGGTGGAAAGGACTGACGACCTTCAGTGACTGCGGTAGGAGGTGGAAAGATGAAGGTGCTTGCAACAGATCCCTGAGTGTGAGCGGCATCAAAGAGAACACATTCATCAAAGGAAGAACAAAAGAGGGTGGATAAGTGATTGATCTGAGAATAACACCCTATCTTGCTCATTAGCTGGGGAGTCAGATTGCAGCAGATGTCTTCAGTGGTCACAGACTGTGAGCCCCTGTGGGAATGATACACAGTGAAAGGTGGTTGTGAAATAGATAAATTAATGTCCATATGCACAAGTAGAAACATTGCAAAGTAAATTAAAATGATTGTATCTGATTGTATGTTTGTACACCATGAGTGAAATAGGGTCTTTTCTGTGGAAAGTATTTGTTCTGTGATAAAAACTTTCAGATTTTTGAGAAACATATCACCTCCCCCTTAATGTAGTAGGCTGATAACTGCCCATCTGGCCACATCTGGAAGGGGAAAACCCTGAACTTGAGCCTCCCACATCCCATGGGCATGGAGGAGCTTCACAGGCTGAAGCTGTGGTGATGATGTTTCTCAGGACAGCAAAATTTGGAAGTGCTGCCAGTAGTTCTTCTGTGTATCTAAAAAATTTGGTTGAGATCTGAAGAAAATTTCATTATACTACTAATAAAATCTACAACTTGCCAGTGATATTAAGTTCATATACTCTTTGGCATCACTAGTGTCAGAGAAAAGAAGATGGACTTGAGGGCCATCAGTCTGGCTTGGCTCCAGTGCACAGGCTAGGGACAAGTTATAGGAAAAGTAATTAAGGGTTGGTTACCTTTTTTCTCTCAGTTGGTCTTGCAATTAATTGCTTCCCATGGTTTCTGTTTCACTGCCTGGTGGCTGCAGAGCTGCTCCTTCAGGACAGCAAACAGATGGCTCCTCTCTTGCACCCATAATGCTCCAGTCCCTGTTATTCAGGTGCCACACGACCACAGCTAAACAAGGCAGTTCCTCTTGAAAAACAATATGCTCAGAAACATAGAACTCCTATTGCTGGTGTCAAATGTGGGTGGTCCCATGATCTCCACACTGAAGGTATGTGAAAATTCAAAGGTATTATTGCAATAGCTTTCTGGGATGTTCTTCATACAACAATTAGAAAGGGCCTTGCAACAAAGAATCAAGAGGAAAAAAGTGTCCATGGAAAACACTGTAAACTGTAGGAGCCATCTCTGTAAGTACTAAGATTGCCCAAATCAATCTGAATTGCAGTTGCACAGCTACAGCTTCCACCCATCTCTACAAATGGCAGACAGACATGGAATTCAGAGACTGTTCCTGGATTTTAGACTTTGCTCTACATCTCTTAAGAGGGCCTGCTTCTTTTGTGACTGTTTCCCATTTCTTTTCTATGGAGCGATGTCTAGGCTGGTCTATGGGAGCTGCAGAATCCCCTGGACAGGTGATATGGTAGCTGCAGGAGGCTCTTGGAGGAATCAATGGCCTGGGAGCTTCTTGACCTCACCTTTTCTCCCATATCAGGGATTCAGGAGAGGTTCCCATTGCCCTATCATGGGCAAGCCCACAGAAGTTTTTTACTATTGTGCCACAGTAGAGCATGGCACAACTTGCAGGAGGGTTATTGCCAAAGGGGTGGGGTAGTGTAGCAGTGGGACTGGTGTAGGAAATCCTGTCTCCATACCCTGCTTAGGTGCTTGGGGTGGGAGGTGGTTGCAGGGTGCTGTCTCTCTCCTGCCAGTAGCTTTCCTCCAGACCATTTTAGGACTGTGCTAATCCCCTAAATTTAACCAGTGATGTCAAAGGCTCATGTTAGCTCCCTGCACCCACACAAGCTGATGTGAGCTAGGAATAACTCCACCACCATGTAGACTTAAATCCCATCCCAAGCAATACCACCCAATGCCCATTGTCATAACACAGACCTCTGAGCCATTGATGGGCAGGTGGAACAGCACCAGAGCTTGTGAGGAAGAGGATACTGGGGCCAGGCAAACACACAGCAGAAGAGCTGGAAAAAACCCACAGGGTAAGGAGAAACCTCTCAAGGTAAGCTGCCACTGGAACAGTGCTATTTACTAATTCTGCAGTGCCTGGAGAGCAGGAATGGAGACATCTGGGTTTGGCTGCTGAACTGGAGCAGGAAAGAAAACCCACACTGGTGTGGTTTTAAAAGGATGTTACCTTTTTTGTTCTTACTGTGTTTTGTCACTAAAACTGTAAAGGAAGAGAAAGTTGTGTTCAAAACAAATATAGGATGAGGCTGTTTCCATTTTGAGTACTGGTTAAGGAAAGTGAAGGAAACAAAGGGCTCATTTCACAGAAATGCAGGGAAGGTGGCACCCCCCCAGCCATCTTCCCATCCACCCCCTCTTTCCCTTCCTGTCCCAGAGGGCCAACGGTACAGTCCCACACCAGTGTTTGGAACGTGGACGATTTCCCACCCAGCTACATCGCTGAGCTGCCCTGCAAGCTGCTTCCTACAAAAGCTTTCCTAGGAAAAATGAACAGAATTGTTTATTTTCAGATAGAATTGGTCAATCACAGTGGGACAGCCTTTCTCACCCCATTGCCTGATGATCCTCTCTCCATTCACCCCATTCTTCTGTGGGAGCAGAGTACTTGCAGCTGGGCAGATGTTTATCAGAACACAGGCACCTGTGTGAAGACTTTTCACTCACTAGTTGAGAAGAACTGGTGAGCAGGACAAGCTGAGAGGAATAGGAGTTTTACTTGAAGGTTTTTGGGTGAGGGGATTGTTTTTTATGAGGATGAACTAATTTAGTGCTATTGAAAAAAAGTAGTCACAGCCATGCCTGGTGCTCTGCTGCCTGGGCAGGATGTGGGTGGGCAGAAGGCTTGGGCTGAGTTAGCACGGGACAACCACCACCTCTGCATTTCTGTCTCACCACAACCTGTTAAAACACCCACTGAAACCTACAGCCCTTCTTGTCTGCTAGATCCGAGTGGCAGAGAGAAGCCACAGCATGGATGATGCAATCTTGGCTCAGAACATACAGACATCATGGGAAACGTGTGGAGACCATGTCCTGGGAGTAAAGCAGCCTGAGCTGAGAAGAAAGACTTCCCTAGCTTTATGGCTTTTCTACAACTCCTCAGGAGGAACAAATCTAATCTTTAAATTTTCTGATTTTGCTGGGAAAACTATTAGAGCCTGAGATTAAAAGCAAGGCATTAAGGGTGTGGGAAGCTCAGGTCAGAGATATACGCTTGAAACAGGCCATCTGAGGTCCCACCATTGCCCTGCCCTTGCTGCTAGCTGCTGGTTACATCCTGGGTGGCTTTTCCACACATGGGTTAAAAATTCCAGCCTGAGAAATTTTTCCTGGCAGAACCTTTGTTGCAAGTGGTGCAAGTGGAAAGCAGAGGGGGTTAAAAAACGATTATTTGATGTTTTCCAGGGAAATACCAATTTTCCTGTCAATTGGGAGGCAGTGGGGTGATTGTAGGGTTTCTGGGAGCTGCAGCTGACCCCCTTGTGTGCATTACTGAGTGCATGAGGGTCTTCATGGGCAGGGAACAGCTCTGGGGCCTCTGTGTGTACTGCATGCTGCTGACAGAATTGACAATCCTTCAGAAAAATGTGGAGGCCATTGTGCAGGCTCCAGTGCCTGGGAAAAAAAAATAGCAGTCAAAACCCCACCAGCACAGGTCAAGCTGCAGCCAGCCAGAAATGAGCTGTTACAGCTTGCTTATGGGGAAAAGAGGGAGTTTCGGCTAGCTATAGTTTCCATCCAGGGCACATGTGCAATGTTCCACTCTTCGTGAAACAAAAATCTTGTAGGAAAAGCCAAATTCTTAACTTTTCAGATAATCCAGGCTTCACATCAGATGTGGTTTGCTGTCCAGCAGAAGCTGGCTTTGCAGAGGACCTGCTTGGTGGTAAGGGAAGGAACTGAGATATGGAGGGAATACAGTGGGTTATGAAATGTAGTGATGGTGAGCCTTGGATAAGTGGTTACTGGGAGGAGGAAGAAGGGAAAGGGCAGATTTTTGCACCACCCTTTTGGGAAAAGCCATGGGATTGCTCCATGCTGTGGGAAAAGGTGCCTCCGATTTGGTCAGACCCACAGTGCATGATGTTTCCTGTATGTGGCTTGCAGAAAGAACAGAAAAAAAGGTTTTATAACTGTCATTTTCTTTGAGGGGGAGGGAATCAGGCAAAATTTAATGTATTTAGTGACATTTCAAGCTTATCCTTCATTTGTCAGTGGTAGAAAAAACACCCTATGAAACTTTGAAAAGAGTTCATGTCCAAGTTGTCTCTAATAAGAGAATCACAGTGGACAAGTTTGTTAGTGTTGACTGTTATGGTGAGCAGCCTGGTAAAGGAAAGCTGTTTAGCTTAGTGGTAGCATTGCCAAAGGAGCCAAAGGAGGTGTCTTCTTGGCAATTAAGATGTGTATCATACAGTAAAAAGGTAGAACTCTACTCATACACTCTCACTGTTGCAACTCAGAGGTCTAGTCCATCTTCTCTTGAAGCCAATGGGGAAAATCATTGCTGTCTCGAGGAGATCTCTCTGCTCCACACCCAGAGCTGTTTCCATTTAAGAAGTGCCACCCACCACTGTTGAGTTGTTGGCGAGCTTTGCAGTGATGTAGATACATTTTTTCAATGTGAAAGTCATAATTGGCTGTGTGTTACCTGAAGGGATGATTGTATCACCTGATGTCTCAGCTAGACATGTCTTGTTAGAGTCCATAATTGACTTGAGCAGACATTCTTTATGGTTGTTCCTCACCAATGGCATGGTGACATGACACCACTGTGTTCATCAGAGTCTCCCATGAATCACCAGAACACAGGGTGGATATTCGTTACTTTGGTTCCTTGCAGAGAGTTTAAATACCATGCACAAATCAAAAGCCCATTACTGCTATTCCAGTAGTAACATGGTGTGCTTCACAATTCATCTGCAATGCTGAAATGCCACTGCAATGCTGATATATTTATGGTGGGGATAGTTTTTTTTTCTTAAGCAGCAAGTAGACCTGGTGAGAAAATGGCATTTCTCTTTCATAAGATATTTAGAAGTTTCAGATTTTGGTTTTCTTCTGATGTGGTGCAAAATCAAGGCCTTCTCTAGATTTTCACAAGAACCAAAGAGAGTGTGGCTGTGGCTTGGTGACATGGAATCTCCTGCCATGGTGCCATTTCTAATACTGGTGTCCAAGACCCTGCTCAATATAATTAGTGGTGGCTTATAATTATGTTACCCTCATGTTCAGCAAGAAAGACTGGCTCCTCGTGCCAGAAAGCAGCAGGGACCCTGTATCAGGTGAAGTTGAGCCCCAAATGCATCAAGGTCCTCCTGCAATTAGTGGAGGGACCTGCAAAGGGTGCAGGATACCCTCACAGGGAGGGGTGGGCAGCTAGAAGAAAATCAGGAGAAAATGGCTGATGGATCAATTTCTCTCATTCCAGTGCCAAGACATTGGATGTTTATACCATGACTGACCCTGGGGTAAATATCATACTCTTATAAATGGCCCTGGACTTCCAGGAGTGCAGAAAGGAGAAGGGAGATTCATTTCCCTTTTCCCCACCACCACAGCACAGCTTTCACTCTCCTTTTTATGTGGTAGACATGAGCAAGCTTGTGGCCTACTGTTATCTCAATGTCTCACTTGGTTTGTTTCCTAAATATCCCAGACTACCCAAGCAAGACTCAAGCCTTCCCTTTCCCACCTGGTCCAGGGTCCCTGGACCAGCACTTCATGAGGACCAGTGTCTTTTGCTGATGGAGTGAGGCTGAGTCGCCCAGCAGCCCCATTCCTGTGCCCCAATACAACAGATGCTGACTGAGCTGGGAGCAAGCACAGGCTTGACCTTGGATGAGGAAATATGGGACAGGGGGAGAGGCAGAGCCTTGCCTGGGTGACCCACAGGGAGAAAAGGTGCTGAAGGGTGCTAAACCTAAAGGAGGATGGATTAGAAGCCAGACCAGGTGCAGGATGCCATATTCCCTATACGTAATCATATAGGGAAGGACATACAGGGAACTCAAGCAGAGAAGAACAAGGCATCCTTAACAAGGGCCACTGAGGTCTGGTGTGTCATGTAACTCCTCCCATAGTCTGTCTGATCCTGAGAAAGCCAGTTGATGAGAATGCTGCTGTTTCCCTGTTTATTTTACACTGCAGAGCTATGATTTTTTTTTTAATCACAGAATGACATCCTCAAAGCAGCTTCTGAAGAGAGCTGTAAATATTTTATGTCTAACCCATCCCTCTGAAAAACATTGCAGCTTAAACAAAAAGATAAAGTGTTTGCCATCTGTCAGTAGAGACCCTGCCTGAGCCACAACTGCATTGAACGATGTGCTGAAGTTTGTTAGTTCAGAAGCTTCCTCAGACTGCTCTTGGGAGAAAATTATCATGGTTATAGCTGTTAGGTCCATTGGTATCTCAGTGAGCTCTGTCTCACCCACTGCTGAATTACCTGAGTTTCCCCTCTGCCTGTGGCTGGCCTGGGACTTATTTATTTCCTCTCACCATCCCTTCTCTCCCTCACCTGGCAGAGGTAACCCAGCAGTCTTTCTGAAGGGGAAAGCATGATGTGTGCAGGGCAGTGCCCAGGGCATGGGGACAGGTGACAAATCACTATGAATTTTGACACTGGCACCTGGATGCAAGTCTCACACATGGCTGGAGAAGAGGCAGGAGGCTAATGACAACCAGCTACTACCCCATGTCTCCAGCACAGGGTGGGAAGAGAAGAGAGACACCTCCACTTTGTGGGCAAAGGGGATGCAGTGCTGTGCAGTGGCTGCTCATGGCTGCCTTGCCCCATCTCACCCAGGAGCCTGGCTTGGGCTGCAACTGTCCATTCCATTTGGCTGCAGGGCAGATGGGTGCTGCTGGCTGTGTAACTGCTGGGGAGCTCATGACTCATGGTGTAAGAGCTGTGGAGCTCTGTGGATTATGCTGCTCACCTTTCTGAAGGCGTTTTTGGCTCTCCTGGATGTTTGTGTAGGAGAGACTGAGCCTGTGCTGTGGTGGGGCTCCCATGGGCAGGGACATGCTGGGAGGGTAAAAGCATGTTCTGTGTCAGTAGGGCTGGAAAAGCCATCAGGACTCAGTGTTGCTGTCAGTACAAGCCCGCTATGTAGGATTCTTTTTTTAAAAAGAGGTTTAATCCCAAGCCTTCATTGCACATTAGTCCATGCTTTGGCTTCTGCGTGCAGTGATTTTTCCAAGTGTTGCCCAAGAATGTGTCTTGTCAAGAATCTTAATGGGAGAGCTTTGACATATTTTTACCTGGAGTACTGCATCCAGTTCTGGAGCCCTCAACACAAGAAGGACATTGAGCTGTTGGAGAGGGTCCAGAGGAGGGCCGTGAAGATGGTCAAAGGGCTGGAGCAACTGGCCTATGAGGACAGGCTGAAGGAGTTGGGGTTGTTCAGCCTGGAGAAGAGAAGGCTCAGGGGGGACCTCATAGTAACTTATCAGTACCTGAGGGGGTCCTACAGAAAGGCAGGGGAAGGACTTTTTAATATGATATCGGATGGGAGGACTAGAAACAATGGATGTAAATTGGAAGGGGGTAGATTTAGACTTGACATAAGAAAGAAATTCTTTACAGTGAGGGTGGTGAAGCACTGGAACACGTTGCCAAGAGAGGTTGTGGATGCTCCCTCTCTGGAGGTATTCAAAACTAGGCTGGACAAGGCACTGGGCAGCCTGATCTAGTGGGAGGTGTCCCTTCCTATGGCAGGGGGGTTGGAACTCGATGATCTCTAAGGTCCCTTCCAACCCAAACTATTCTATGATTCTATATAGGGCTGCTCCTGCTGCTTTGCAGTTGTGACAGGTGAGTTGGATGTGAGGATGGCCTAGGGACACCCCATTATATCCGGGGTTCTTCCCACAAAATGAATCTTTAACCACCTCACATACCAGCTGCTGCCACACAGGCACCAGCTGGCATGGCACTGGCAGTCCCCAAAACACCTCTTGGTAAGAGGTCAGGTGCTTTTTCCTTTGTGGTCAGAAGTATCCATGGAACAGGGGTGGGAACAAGATCTTTGAGAGTCTTTGCTCTCCAGCTGATATCTGCTGCTCCTTGATCCTCTGGCTTCCTAAAAGCACAAACAGCCTGTGACCCACCTCATGCCTGGCAGTGTCCCAAATTGCTCATGCCACAAAAATATGCCAAGCACAGCCAGACACTATAAGAGGCATTAGGAAATGCTGGTCAAAGCCAGAATAGGATGACAAAACAGCAGCAACTGGAAAGAGCAGAGCAGCTATCAGAGTTGGCTCAAAGTTGGCACTGTGCATTTGTCTCTGCCTTTTACTGCACACGGGTGCCTGAAGCCCTCCTAATGCTGGGAGTGGGAGCTGTTTGCTTCCTATGAGGGTTTCCATACAATGTAGCATCTGAGAGGCCTTCACAGATGAGCTCATAATTTTGAAACCACCTCCTGAGTACTGTAAGGTGTCAAGAGAGATGATGGATGGAGCTGTTGTTTTGGGAAATGAGACCCTTTCACATCTGCCTGAAGTGCATGGACTGTGCACTCAAGTGAGCTTGCTGCTGTCATGCATCAACTGGAGCATCATTTCTGACACATCTTTGTTATAAAACATCCGGACAGACTGGCGACTCTGACAAAGCATTGCAGAGTGTGAACATCTGCTGAAGCCTTTCACTTCATGGAAGAAATCAAGGCCCTCTTTGTTGTTTGCTCTCCATCCTCAGCCTTTTCTCTTCCCTTATGCTTGGCACAAGGGTCTTCTTTGGAAAGCTCACCTGCATAGTATCTCATTCTCTTGTGGTATCTATTCCTCTTCTGAGACTGCCTGAGGTGGCATTTGTTCATGGCAGAAATCCCCTTCCTGGTGTCACCTTTCCCCAGGTGCTTCTAATTCAACGGAAAGCACAGGAAGACACTGCCATCCTTATCAAGATGTAACTAGTCCAAACACCTCCACATCTCATCATTCTTTCAGCCCATATCACTGATGACTCAGCCTCCAGTAACAGCAGTCATCAGGGACTATTTTGCTCCACCTTTCCTCTTGGCCAGGGGCTACCTCATAATCTGTGCAACCCACCCAGCTTCAGATCAGCTCTTCCAGCACTGTGGATGCTTTTAGGATCATGTCACTTGCTCTCCTTGGCATTACCCACTTGTGCTTCTGCAAACTGCTGAGAACAGCAGGGACAAAAGCCCAGCATCTCCACCAGCTTTGACGTTTGGGAAATATGAATTAGCAAAGCCTCTGTTCAAAGTCATCTCCTCATAGGGCTACTAGCAGACTGTCAAGGGATTTACATGGTCAGTTGTGGGGTTTTTCCCCCTCTGCTGTGCTTCCACGGGTTACTTTCCCAAAGATAATTACATGACTCAGGAAGACAACCACATACGTCGCATACTTGTGGGAACCGTAATGCTGAGAGGTGGTGTGGAGCATTTTGGAGCTCTTTGAACACACAAGAGCAGCTGAATTTCCGTGAGTTACCTATCCAAACCAAAGCAAGTCTGGGCAATGGCTGCATAGTTTTCATGGGGCCCTTACCCAAGAGAGGACAAACACCATTCGGGAAAGCATAGGTGTTGCAGCACCAAGGCACAGAGGCTTTTTGTCGTCAGAGAAATCACAACTTTTGGGTCAGGTAAGATTTACCATTTCTATTTTAATGATTTTTTGAAAGTTCTTGTCCATGCTGAGGCTGGAAGGGCAAGGTTTTCTGCTGAGAATGCAAATAAAAGGCAGCGGTGTGCTCTTTCTGAGAGGTCATGAGAACGGCAGGGAGAACTTATCATCTCTTAAATAGATAAGTGCTTGCCACAGGTAAAACAACCTGGCATCTAATTGCCTGTGAAGATAACTGGCAAAATTGAGGTGTGGTGGTGTCTGGTATCTCTGATTTAGCCCAGAGAGCTCCACAAAAGACACAAAGGGAGACACAGCCTTCAAGCTTCAAGCACTTTAGCATTTGAATTGTTGCATTGCTGTCCAATATGCTGATACTGGGGCAAAACCAGAGAAGTCAGAAATATAAATTTTATTCCGTGCTGCAACTTGGAGGACCCTATGGATCTTATAGGCATGGGACCTCATTAATGTTTATAAATATGTAAAGGGTGAGTGTCAGGCAGATGGAGCCAGGCTCTTCTCAGTGACCTCCAATAACAGGACAAGGAGAAATGGGTACAAACTGGAACACAGAAGGTTCCAGGGAAATGTAAGAAAAAACTTTTTCACAGTGAGGGTAACAGAACACTGGAACAGACTGCCCAGAGAGGTTGTGGAGTCTCTTTCTATGGAGACATTCAAAACCCATCTGGACAAGTTCCTGTGTGACCTGGTCTAGGTGTTCCTGATCTGGCAGGGGGATTGGACTAGATGATCTCTTGAAGTCCCTTCCAATCCCTGATATTCTGTGACTCTGTGATTCAAACAAGAGCAGTGGCCAGTGGCATGAGCACTACAAGTTAGTTCCAGGTTTCTTGCTGTGCTTGTAGGACAGCTGCTCCTCTGGGGGACACCTTTGCTCAGGAGTAGGTCAGAGCTTGTCAACAATTAAAGCTTTATCCTATTTATAGTAATTTAATGCTTTTTTTCTGGTTTCTGACTGAGTAAATGTGTGTCCTTAGCTAGAAAAAACCCATTCAAGAGAAAACATGACATGTAAATAGGAATGTATTCATTGATTTTCTTTCTACACTTATATCTAAAGGCATATGGAGGAGCTTCTAGCTCCTGTCCCCATCAGTGTAGGCAACTTGAAACTACTCACCTGCCAATGACTCCCTTCAGACTAGACTGGAAAAGGTCCTCCAAAGGGGGTCCCACACACACATGGTTTATCAGAAATGCCTTTTAGTCCCTGAGCAGTGTCTGGAGCCTGCTCCAAATCCCCTGCTCTCCCCAGTCATCCTCACAGCCCCAAACTGAGGCAGGGGGATGGTGGCTGCTCTTTGAGGAAGGCTCTGTTTGGAGGGTACTGTGTGTTTCCTGGCTCCTGTATGTTTTTATTTGCTGAGACGAGGGGAGCAATACAACTTACAACTTGTCCTGGCATGTGCCTGCTGTGTATAAACCTGCAACTTTTACAAAAAGAGCTCCTGTCCCAGGAACTGTGAAGCCTTCAAGCACTTCTTGGTTCTGGGTTTCTGCTTTAGGTACCGTAAGATCAGATTAATGATTTATTAGCTCATGATGGCTGCCATGAGATCATGTAATTAACTTGTAATCATGCTCTGGGCCAGTTGGCTGAAACTCACTGCTTCAAAAAAAAAGGCTTTCACAGCTACAAATAGAGCTTTTTGAGTGATGGCATTAACAAATAGCTCATTAGTCACCTTTTGGACTAATTAAGGGAGAGTACATCCAAGGCAGAAAAGAACCACGGTGAGTGATTAAAGGCAGCTGTCAAGCTGAGCTCTGTGGTACGGGGGAAGGAGTTTATCTCTTGGTGTCCTTTTGCTGCCACCACCGTGCACTCAGTTACATGGGTTTGTGATGTTCCCCCTCCAAGGCCTGATCCTGCCCTGCTCAGCTTCATAAGGCTCAGTCAGACCTTATCATTCCTGCTTCTGTTGCCCTTGGGAAGATGAATCTCCACAGAGAGGTGGGTGCAGAAAGGAGACGCCTTCACAGGGCAGCAATACCTGCCCAAGAGCAGCTGCTGCTTGCCCAGGCTACGTGACTTCACCTTGGCACTCCTCCTGGATTTGGCATACGTGGCCTTACAATGTAAAATGTTTTCTCTGAGGGTCAGGAGATGTTTGAACTTCTCTGTATTCACTGAGAGTGAGAAAAATATGGTTTACCAGGTAGGCACGATAAAGATGTGCATTTTGGTGATCAATGAGCGGGAAAAGGCATGTAAGGATGTGTGTACCATTTTTGTGAGCACTGGGATGGAACAAGCACCATTAAGGTGCATATACCATTTTGGTAAACACTAGGATGGACATTTCCAGCCAATGCCTGAGGAGAGGAAAGCTGTGTCATTCTCCCAATAACTTTACAAGGTACTGGAAAATGTCTCAGGGAAAAGGATCTGTCTTGTGACATTAAATGCCATGCATGGCTGCTGCAAGACTGCTGCCCAAGACTTTCTCTCACACTCTGCCTAAGATCTCTCCTTTTTCTCCAGCTGGACTGAGCTTCCTTTTACAGTCCCTGCGTCTCGCCTCAGCATCAGTACTGCCTTAGTTGCCCACCTCACCCTTTTGGCATGGTGAACATCTGCTCAGAGATTTATGTTTGGGTTGATACCCGCTCTTACAGTCCCTGCCATAGGGTTTACAACAGATTTGTTTCCCCATCCTATCTTCCCTCATTAAACTGATATTCATCCCCATTCTCCTTTATGTCCTCCCTGCAGCTCCATCTGCCAAACTTCCTGTAGCTGTTGCCCATCTCAGCTCAGTCCTTTCTCTCACCCTTCTCCCTGCTGATGCTCACTTTCCTTTTACATCATGCTGAAATATGCTGGTGGTGGCTCTGCAGTCACCTGCCCTAGCCTGGTTACCAGGCCCTGTGATGAGTTGTCCTAGGGCTGCTCTGTTGCTCAGAAAGCAGCTGTGTGAATCCCAAGCTGCCTGACTCCCCGCTCAGAAGGGTTCACACATGAGCTCTTCTTAGGTGCTACAAAGGTTTGAAAATGTTTATGTAAACACACAAATCATAAAGTGCAAAGGGATCCTGTGTGCTGCTTTGGAGACTTGGACCAGCAAATTGGTGTGTGGATATCACCAGCCCTAAGTGATCCTAGGTGGTCATCATCCCCAGGTGGTCATCAGCCCTAGCAATACTTGCATCAGACTGAGCATCTCAGGAAACTGTGCCCTCCGTCCCTTGTGGAGGAGAGGAGAAGCAGCTAAGTCTACATCTTCTGAAAGATGACAATTATTTTTACTCCAGCCAAGTCAATAGATGCAGCTAGAGCTTTGGAGTTGAACCATATGCAAGGCGAAACGATAGCTCAGAGGAATGGGACATCCTTCCAACAGCATCTCCTCTTAGGAGTGCCTGGTTTTGGTGAGTCATGTGGATGGAGCCAATTTTGAGGGCAGTGTTTGGGCAAACACTACCAGCTTCTTCTTGTCCTCCAGATCAAGCTCCTGCATGCTGGAGTGTTTTAGGGTTTGATTCTTTAATCTCTTGTCTGTCTGGGTTAGTCTCAGGTCATTAACTTTTATTTCCCTGCTGTTCTGGCCACATGAATTCTGCAGTTTATGGTATTTAAAAAAAGCCTCTGTGCAGCTGCTGCATACCTAGAGAGGCTGCATGAAGGATTGTCTTAAACTGGAAATGTTCCAGAAGAGGAGCTTAACTAGGGGCTTGTCCTCTGACTGCCACTTCTTACAGATTAGAGGGGTTGTAAAATATTGCTGAAATGATCATTCCAATGTTACACTGTGTTACTCTGTAGTTGAAAGAGATTTGCAGGTTAGGCTGAAAATAGACAGTGGTTTGTGATCCATGTGGGTACTACTGTAGTATAACCAAAGCTGTAAAGTGACAGAGGTCTTAATTCACCCCTCCTCCCATTATTTTTTGCATCGTATCAGTACCTGATGTATAGCAGGGATGTCAAGGCTTTACTTATCTTGTTTTTCTTAGAGGATTGGTTGAAGCTGTAGTTGTGTAAAATAGAATCACCTGGGTTGGAAGCGACCTTTCAGATCATTGAGTCCCAACCATCAACCTAACTCTGACAAGAACCATCCCTAAACCATTTATCTATGCACTAGGTCTATCTGTCTTTTAAATACCTCCAGGGATGGTGCCTCAACAAGCTCTCCCTGCCCTGAGGACCAATCACAAGATCTAAGTGCTGTTTGTTTGGAAAACCAGATGTTTTATTTGTCTTCATCTTAAAATAATGAGGTAACAGGCACTGGCTATTGACTGCAACAAGGCTGAGTGCTTTGAGCAGCTACAGCATAAAAGGCAGCCCTCGTGAAGTACCAGACCAAGTCACAATGCATCTTTCTTCAGCTTCACCTTGTAACAAGGAGTCTATTGCATGAACGTTAGTATAGCTAGTGGGTCCTAGCCTGTGCTCTTACCTATCCCATTCCTTCCCATCCATCCCATCCTGTTGGGCAGCCACAGGGGAGGGTGGCCATAATGGGCACTCTGCAGTGAAATGGGAATCACAAACCTATACCTGGTCCTGTGGTACTGGCTATGAGGACCTAAGGATCTCTGTTAGCCCCAAGTTCTGCTGTGCTCTCACATGAAGGGATGGATGCACCAAAGCTACAGCAGTGACCGAGATTTATGATCTTTTATTTGTTTCTCATTGCCAGTATTCTGATTCATAATAAATTGTGTTTTCCCTATTATTGATTGGGTCTTGTGTACTGATGAAGCCAGGAGTTTTGTATTTGCAATAAACATTCTGTGTGATGGAAGCTCAGGGCTCCTGTCTTACAATCTCATGTCTATAAGATTCTGAGTCGGACAGTGAGGTCCAGAGGTTTGCTTTTGCTGTCTTTCAGAGAAATGCATGAATATGGAAAAGCCATTTTGTCTTCTACACTACACTGATAAATTTCCCTTTCATTCTTTCTCTCATATACTTTTATTGAAGTTGCAGACAATCCTCTCCCTTGGCAGGTGGAAAAAATAAATTGCCAGCAATACACGTTGAAGAGATGCCTTTCAGCAGCAGAGCTGTACAAATAATAGGTTTTTCATTTCAGTGGCTGAAGAGAAATATCTAAAATACTTTTTTGTTTTGGGTCACCCTCTAAGGGGAAGGTTTCTCTTCTTTGATTTCTTTTTGTAAGCATTTCACAAGACATTGTGGTTTGTGATTATTTAGTGCTTTTCATAACTTTAAAAAAAAAAAAAACCAGAAAAAGCAAACTAGGTCACTTTCATACCAAAAACATCATTTGAAAGAACAAAAAAGGTTTCATTTTTCAGATGTCAAAATGGAGCCTTGCAGCTTTTCTCAGAACTTTTTTCTTTCTCTTTCAGCTAAACTTAATTACATATTCAGCTGAAATTCAACCAGAGCCTCGGTAGCTCTTAATTTCTCTGGAGGTGAATTTGCTACATCAAAAAACCTGTCTGAGCTCCACCTGCCCACAGCAGTGACCTGTCCTGTTTGCTGCTCAGTGAAAGCATACACACAAGTATTTAATTCTAGTTAATTAAGGTGCTGAGCAAGAGACCATGTGAAATGACCTCTCTCAGGTCTGGCTGGACAGGGAAGCACCAGCAGAGCCATGATTCACTATGGTGAAACCTGGCAGCGTGTTAGGACAGGGCCCCAGGCTGTGACACGCTGGTAGCCACTGAGGTGACACCCTGATGTGGGGCTGCTGCCTCTTTCCACAGCCTCCAAAGCTCTAGCACCTCTCCTCTATGGGATGGTGGCTAGCAGCTACCAGTGCTTGGAAAATGCAATGGCTTCTGGCTTGCCCATACTTCTCTCTGTGGGGACAGGGCCCATCTATCTCTGTCTGGTTTCCTAAGGAAACAGTGGCAGTGTGTTGGTGTTTCTCCATTGCCAGCTGCCTCTCCCTTCCAGGAGGGAATTTAGGGTCCTCTTGGCATTAAATTACAACAAATTCCTCCAAATGATAGTGATGAAAATCAGGAGCTCAGTAGAGATGCACAACTGCCAGTGTGCTGTGTCTCAGGGGACCCATCTCTTCATGAAGTCCACTGCTATTTGGACTTTGAGTTGGTGCTGGAAGGGCTCTATTCCCTTCTAAATCCATGTAGTCCAGAAAATTTAAGGGAGAGATGAAAAGCCCCTCTGTGTCTGCCCCACCAGTGATGTGCAGGTCCAATGCACCAGGGAGGGAAAGTGCCTCCACGTTATCTCCTTGGACTCACAGCTGCAGCAAAGCTTGAGGTAGTGCTGATGGTTTATAGTCAGGAAAATAATCCAGTGTCTACACCAGAAAGGGATTTTTTGGGGTCAGGAACTCAAGCTTCATCTGTTCAATCACCTCTGTCCCTCCCTGTTGGCTCACAGCTATTACTGCAGAGCCAGGGCAGATGTGAGAGCCAAGTGGTCAGTGATACCATCAGCTTGTAACATGTAACTGATAAGTCCCAGTCTGTAATTCCTGTCTTGGAGGGGCTGGGACAAGGGAGCAAGAGACAGAACTCCTGCCAGCTCTCCTCACCAGCTGAGATTCCATAATGGTCAGGCTGGGCACATACAGCTGAGACACACATCCATGATGGATGCCCTCATGGTACATGAACCTGCCCAGAATTAAAACCTCATCCCTGCAAATATTGTGAAGGATTAGAAATTTCTCAGCATTAGTCAGACTGACACCAGAAAATGGAAGAAGTCCAAGCATCAGTGGCCTTTTGACGCAGCAGGGACACTTGTTGATGTGATAAGTCAAGGCTCGTCAGAGTCAGCTGTTTCTTGGCCCAGTAGTCCCCTGGGAGCCATGCTATTTTTTTTCTTTTCCTTTTTTTCCTGAAACACTGACATTTTCCTCTGCTGAGAGAAGCTTCTCAGGAGCTGGCCATGGTGTGAACCACAAAAGGCACTCAGAGTATCTTTTGGTTATTCCCCAGAGAGAGCAGCAGGAGGCATTGCAAGCAGATCTTTGATGCTGCAGATCAGAGATGGACACTGGTGAAAACTGGAAGCTGGATGAAACCAACTGGTTGTCTCATGGTGGGATCCATCCCTTTGCCAGTGTGAAAGGAGGTAGGACATGATTTCTGGTTTTTAATCCACTCGGTGAGCATGCTGGGAGTCTTCCTGATGTACCCTTTGTGCTTGCAGTGGTCCCAGGGGGTTTGCTGGCTACGTTCACAGCAAGGTAGTGCTCAGTATGAAGGAGGGAAAGGTTTGACTCAGGCTGCAGTGCTTTACCAGGAACTGGCAGATTGACATAGGTACTTGATCTGTGGTTTGTCTTCCTTCTTTGGAATGACTTTTTACCAAAAAAACTCCATCTTTTGACAACCCACCTTTGCCATTTGTGCTAGATGTGATCACCCTCATTCCCAGGACTCTGCAGATGACAGTAGTTGAGGGGGAGCAAGGAGGAGAGCTGGTAAAATACTCTATTCTCTCTTCAATTGTATTTGTGTGGGATAATTTATGGTGGCTCCTGGAAGATATTGTCCCAGTAGTGACAGAAGGGCCAAGACTGCCATTGCTGAGGCTCCCTGTTCAAGGTTTCAGTCCACCTTAGAACGACAAAATACCTACCAGCCCATGATTGGGGTCCACTGATCTGCAGAAATTTCCAGTGCTTTTCTCTGGAAAGCACTCAGAACAGATGCAGTGGGGAAAAAGACAGCAGAAATGTTTCTTGTATTGATTAATCTCTACCTAATTTCCAGCCAGCTGCTGTGATTTCCCTTATAATTTCTGTTAGAATGTTTGGCAGAAGCAGTCACATGTTCTCTCTGTTCCGCCCCAGCTTATCCTTGTCACCAGAGGTCCTTGTCCCTGGGGCCAGCACAAGCTTCCCTTCCTTTGGCAAATCTGCTTCATCTGGGACATGCTGAGCCCAGGACTAAAACCAAAATAACCCCCCAGCCTTCCAGATGACAGCACCTTGGGAACTGAAACATTTTGCTTTGATGAGGTGCTTTGCTTATCTCCATCTGTTTCCCTTGTCTTCCTGCTGATAGCCCAGATGCCTTGGGAAGGGGACATGAGAAGTCTGAGATGTGGCAGTGTCTCCTTTTTAGTGAGAGCTGAATTAGATAAGAAAGTTTATACTTTTGAACCCAGCAGCCCTGGGTTCCATCTCCCCAGCCAAGCACCACTGGGTGACACATCTGCTGCTCCTGTAGGTACCCAGCCCCAGGAGATAGCACGGAAATGCTTGCTGTGGTCCTTCCTTTTGCCCATTCAGACAGTCTCTGCTTCTGTTCTGTTTTATAATTTTCACCTAAAATCTTCACCATGCGTGTTGTCTATTAGTGCTTATAGGTTGGGGTCTGCTGTTAGGTTTGGGATCCCACTGTGCTTGGGTCTATATGGCAATGGAGGAGCAGAGTCAATGCCAACAGGATCTTATAAAAATCCCAGACCATTAAATGTGGATATCTGTTGGTCTCTGTTTTTGTACGTAGCCCATTGCTACCCCAAACCAGTGACTCACTGGGTTATCTAACTGAAGGGACTAACAGCATTGTATAATGTGGGGCAAGATTTCTTAGAAATGTCACAGGAATGGATTACCATACAGTATCATGCACTGGCCCTTCTTAAACATCTTCCTTGAATACCCTTGGAATGCTCCACAGATTCCAGATGGAAAGAAAAAAAGCCCAAATCAAACAGGAAAAAACCACACTCTCTGCAAGTTTATTTTTAAATTGCATTTAGTTTCTGCAACTTAGCAGCATTTTGACATTGAAAGATGTATTCTAAAATAAAAATATCCCCATTAACTCCAAGGCATAAATGGCATTTAATGTTCCTGTGTGGCTGCAGGTCCTTCTGGCAGTTAGGGATCCCTGTAAGCTCTGCTGGAAGCATGCAAGGATAGGTATGCTTCAGGTGGGCTTGGGTTTGTGATCAAAAATGAACTTCCCTGGGCTTTTGGTGAGAGATGGCACCAGCAGAGGGGATCATGGCTAAGAATCCCTGCGTGGGCAGACAGGGCAGCTCATTCTTGAGCTGACTCCAAGATTTTTCAGTGAGAGATGAATTTTAAAAAAAGCTGTCAGGGGTGAGGTGGAAGCAGAGGGTTGTCTGCAGTGTGATTAAAACAGTATTGTCACCCCAGGTCTCCATACTTCCCTCTCCAGCTGACCTTTCCGAGCATTTGTTCTTCTTCCCCCAGACAATGAGCTCTCCGAAGGTGCCCCAGCCCTCTTTGCTCTGGATCAGTTGGGTAAGTTCATGCACAATACATTTTCCTACTTCTTTTTTTCTATGTAGATTAATTAGGAGATGACTAAAATGCAGCTGAATGCTTTCCATTGCATAAATTCATCATCACCAGTGCCTCCTTTCTATAGTGCTTTTAAAAGCTATCCATCAGAGGGCTGGGACGGCTCAATGTTAGATTTGTTTCATATCTTTCTGTATCAATTTTTTTCCCTTGGGGGAGAAGCTGTCACCTTTCTGGTGCTGAGCACTCACAGATGTTGCTGCTTCTTCTCAGATGGATGTTTGAGCTTTAGCCAATGTCTGGCACTGGAGCTTCAGTGACTTTCTAGGGGAAGGCTGGAGATGAAACATACAGGGAAGTGCAAACTAGATGTGTTGGGAAAGATGTTGGGCTTGCGCCTGTGTATCCTACCTTGCTCTTCAGCAGTGTGGTGAGACCACCCCCACAGACTGCAATGCTCACCACCTTACATGACTTTCCTTTCCTCCCAAGGAAGACGCACCTTCCTCTTCCCTTTGAGGGCAATAAATTCTCTATCCTTGCAGATATTCAGAAATCATATGGACATGGTTCTGGGCAATCAGCTGTAGGTGCTCCTATTTGAGCAGAGGGGTTGGACCAGATGACCTCTGGAGTTTCCTGCCAGCCTCAACCAGTCTGTGGTTCTGTGACCTCACTGTCACTCTGCAAATCCTCTTACTGGGGACCAGTAAGGATGATCTGTGTGTGTACATGGGGCTACTTGCCTCATGTGGTACTGGTGGAAATTTGAGGCTGCAGAGTAAAAACTATATGAGAATGGTGATATTTATCATCACCATTGATGGAGAGGGACTCTTTATCAGGAACTGTAGTGATAGAACAAGGAGCAAGGTTTTAAACTGAAAGAGGATCGATTTAGATGAGATATTAGGGACAAAATATTTACAGTGAGAGTGGTGAGACATTGGAACAGGTTGCCCAGAGAAGCTGTTCAAGGCCAGGTTAGATGGGACTTTGAGCAGCCTGTCTAGAGGGAGGTGCGTCTGCCCATGGCAGGGGGGCTGGAATAGATGGTTGGAAGTTCCTACCAACCCATACCGTTCTGTGATTCTATGATTCTATTATCATGTGTAACAGTTTCTGCTGTAAACTTCTGCTGCTAAGAGGCAGATCTTGCAAAAAATCCTATAATTATAAAAATAGCCATAAACTGTATGATGTCTTGCTGGTGCTAGAAGGGGTGGCTGAGCCAGCAGTCGTTTGAAGGAGTACTTGTGAGTTCTCTCCACTTGGTGTCAGGATAGAGACTATTTTGACATATTTGCTCAGGGAAGTGTCCAACTGGTAATGAGAATAATGACAAGAGCCTTACCTCGGCTGCCTCTTTCATTACCTGACTGCTGTTAAAACAAGTCGAGTAATTTTAAAATGCATTTTCTGTGTCACAGCTTCCACCAGCTCCTTTTCTTCTTCATCACCCTCATTTTATCCCTTGACTCAGTGAGACATGCGCATTTCTCCTAACTTTGGCAAACCCTCCAAATCTTGGCAAACTTATTCAGTGACAACAGAGCAAGCCCCCTCTCCCAGATAAGACAGCTGGCTGGCTGTAGTTGGGTAGCAAAAAACTGCATTGGATAGATACTTCGGATGTGCAAAAAGAGGCTTGTGGTGACCCCTGGTCCAGTATATTCAAGGGGTAGGCATTAGGGCTATGACATGGACACGCACAACTGGCTTTCTGGCATCTTTGTGTTAATGGGGAAAGAGCCTGTGCCACCTAGTGGGATCCATTGCCTCCTAAGGTGGTGGTTGGCTTCTCCCAGAGCTTATGCATCACCCAACTCCCAGCCAAGGAGCAGCAGGAGCTGCTCAGACACTGCTTTTCCTCTGCACAGCAATATCAGACATCCTTCAGGAAACAATTATTCAGATCAGTGCTTGTATCACCTTACATTTCCACTCTCTCTTCCAAACACAGCACAAGGTGTGATTGCTCCATCCAAGGTAGACAAGACAGACAAAGGATGTGAGATAACAGAACAAGGTATGGAAAACTGATCTCTTCTCCTGCTCTCCTCCCAGCTGGTGAGGAACGGCTGAGGGAGCTCTGTCTCTTTAGGTTGGAGGAGACTGAGGGATGACCTCATTAATGCCTACAAATATGTGAGTGTCAGGAGGATGGAGCGAGGCTTTTCTCTGTGACCTCTAATGATATTACTTGGGGCAATGGGTGCAAAGTGGAACATAGGAGATTCCACAGAAATATAAGAAAAAACTTTTTCACAGTGAGGGTGAGAGAACACTGGAGCAGGCTGCCCAGAAAGGCAGTGGGATCTTGTTCTCTGGAGACATTCAAAGCCCGCCTGGATGTCTTCCTGTGTGACCTGGTTTAGGTGTTCCTGCTCTGGCAGGAGGATTGGACTAAATGGTCTCTTGAAATCTCTTGAGGTCCCTTCCAATCCCTGATATCCTGTAATTCTGTGATTTAGCTGGATCAGTCTCCTGACCTGAGTCATGCACAGCTGTATGGTGTGATGCCAGGCAAGTGAGGGGGTAAGAGCTAGCACATGTTGGAGGGGGACGGGATGAGACCATCGCAGTAGGAGCTCAGATTCATAATGTGTCAAAAGGGTCATGTAGCCAGGCCCTGATAATACAGAGAATAAAGCAGCCTTGTAATAACAATAAAGCATCAGTATCATAACAGAGAGTCATCCACATAAAAATCACGGAAAGGCAGATCTTCAAGAGGACATCTACACCTTCCTCTGGCCTGAAGGCAGGGTTAGAGCCTACTCTTTACCCATCGCCCCACATGGAGGACCAACCTGTCCAAGCACCTTTTCCAGACAGTCCATCCCAGTACTTCACTGTGATGGTAAGATTTTCTTGGTGTCTAATTATATTTCTGTAATTTAAACCAATTATGCATTGAGCTGCCAAAAGAAGGCATAAGCAGGAAAAAGCTCTTTCATGGGTCAGACTGACAGCTTCTTGTCCTCTCTGTTGGAGGAAGGTGATCCCAATGGAGGATCACTGGATCCTCCAGTGTCAGTCTGCCTTGACCTCTGGTCTTGCATCCAGCTTTCTGTCATCTTGTCCCAGCCTGCTGTCAATTGCTAATGTAAAAAGCTGTGTTTGAATTTTGAGTCACTTGCAGAAATGCTAAACAGTACCAGATTTCTGACAGGTTTTGTATATCACTTCATGCCATGAGTACCTAACCTCCAAGAAAGTTTTTGACCAATCTTGCATCCATTTTTTCATATTTTCTTTTAAACCAGGTCCTCCTCTCTTGCTTATAGGGATACTGTATGATACAGTATCACAAACCTTACTTATGCACCAATATACACAGCACCTGCACCTCCCCCCTCATCTGTAAGGTTTATTACCTCATCACAGAAGATTAGATGAGTCTGACCAGCTCTGTTCTTGCTGAATCTGAGCTGGCTATTACTCATATCCTCCTTTTCTACACGTTTGGTGGTTCCAGTGTTTCTAAGGATTGAATTAGCAATGAAATCACTTCCTGACTCTTTTTTCTCTCCTCATCTTAAAGATTGGTGCTCCATTTGCCATGCCCAGTCTTCAGAAACCTCTGTGATCTGCTGCCGTCTAAGTCAGTGAACATAGAATCATAGAATCACACAATAGTTCGGGTTGGAACATATATTAAGTCTGTAAAACATGGACTTATTTGAGACAGTCCAGAAAATGGCCACAAGGATTCACAGACTGGAGCATTTCTCCTTTGAGGAAAGACTGAGAGAACTGGGTCCTGTCAACCTGGAGAAGAACTCTGGGGGATCTCAACAATGTCTATAAATACTTGTAGGGAGGTTGTAAAGAGGTCAGAATCAGGCTCTTTCCAGTGGTGCAAGAATCAGAGGTGATGGTCACAAAGCAAAATACAAGAATTTCCCTCTGAACATTGGGAAGCACTTTTTACTGTGAGAATCACTGAGCACTGGCACAGGTTGCCCGAGGAGGTTGTGGACTCTTCATCCTTGGAGACTTTTAGAAGCTCTAGATAGCCCTGCTCGAGCAGGGGTATTGGACCAGATCTCCACCAGAGGTTCCTTCTGACCTGAAACACTCTGAGATTTTGTGAAACAAGGAAAGCCTTGAAACAATCTCAAGGAAGTGTGCCTGCACACAGCACACAATTACATCGTGCAACTTGCTGCCACAAAGTGTTCAGGGCACTGAAAGTACAAGTGGGCTCAGAAAGTGATTAGAAAACATTGTGGAGAAAAGGCCCATAAAGGGTATTCAAACCTGATGAAGCAGCCACAACCTCTGGCTCAGAAAGGGAAATGGGATCACACACTTGAGGAAAAGGTAGTTGTAGTTGCATCATTCCCTGTATTCCCTCTGCAGTCATCTAGCAGCAACCACATCAGAAAGGGGGCACCAAGAGCTCTAGAAATTTGGTATAGTCCAATGTAGACCTTGTTGCTTTTTCTTAGGTCTACAGTAACTAACCAGAGGAAAGGAAAAACAAAACAAAACAAACCCACATATCCTCTTCCTTTATTTTCTTCATCTGTATCTCCTCTCCCACAGCTTTGGCTGCTGGATATCAGCAGATATGACTCAGACAGTGACTTGTGTTTCTTTTGTTTCATGAATTATTGAAACAGAACATTTCACACTCTCTTTGTGGCCCAGCAAAGGAATGCTTCATTGTCTCCTTGGCAAATCCAGAGGTGAAATTTCTGGCCCTGGAGAAAGTGAGGTCAGTGAATGAGAAACTCTCTGAAGAGGAAACATGTGCAGGCTGCTTCTCTGTCTCCCCTGCACTTCTCCCTGCCTTCCATCCTCTCATCCCTCCCCTCTTTTCCATCTCCTTCCTGTCCCACTGGCAATTTTTCTGCTTGCTGTTTCAAGATGATTTAGCTGAATATCAGGAAAAAAGAAAGAAGATTGATTACAAAGTGCAAGGTGAAAGCCCCCAGCCTGTGCATCCTTGGGTAGACTGATGAGAATGTGATGAAATGGAAAATAAAGTGGGAGGCTGGGGGAGCTGAGCCCCATCCTGTCAAAAGGAGGATGAAAATGCTTGTGTGGGAGATGCAGTATCTCAGTGGAAACCCTTAGGACCCATGCCTCACATTTCCTGACATCCAAGCTGAGGAGGAATTAGCTGTCTGCTCTATTTATACCTGCACCCTGGGTCCCCTCAGTCTGTTGGAGGAGGCTACCCATGATAGAGCTTGCAGGAAACTCTGCTTTTGAAATACTGTCTGCCAGGGGGAATAAATATGCCCAGGAATGAAATCCCATTGGATAAATAAAAAGGGAAGGAAAGAGAAAGCTCTAGTCCCTTCCCTGTTTGTTCCCACTGCCTTGTAGCCATCCAGCTGTTTCTTTTTCTTTGTTGTCCTGACCTCATCTCCTGCTGGAGCCAGCCCAGGGAGCCAGTGCTCTGCTTTACTGTCTTCTGCCAGAAACCAAACAGGGCATGTTAGTAGAGAAAAATTAAAGCTGTTTGGCAGAACTGGGAAAACAGGAGATAATTCTGCTACCTCCAAATATGCTGTTCCCTGCTAAGTGCATATCAAAGGGGACCTGACAAATGTGCATGGCTGTCACTGTGAAAATCTCAGTGTATCAAGATGAGTTTCTTTAGGGCTCCCCAAACTGCTGAGCTCACTGGCTGCCTGGAAGCAACATTGATTAAAACCTCCCCCAAGTGTAGGTTTGCAAGTGCTGCTCCAGTGCCTCTGCTTGGTAATTAGAGATGCTTTGGAGATGCTGAGGACAAGCAGAAGGGTCTCTGCGGGGCCACATCAAGCCTGTGGCTGCCAAGAAGTGGTAGGATTTTCTCCACCTGAGTAATGATTCTGGTATCTTTTATGTCAAAGACTTTGTGGTTTTTGTTTACTGACCTGGGTGAAGCTGTCTGCATAGTGTATTCTGATTTCTTGACACAACTCTTGCTGTGGTCTCAACATCTCACAGTGGTTATTTGTGCTGTCCCCAGCAGCTTTAGTGGGACTGAAAAATCTGTGGCTGCCCATTGGCCATCATTAAAAGCAGCAGTGACAGCAAGAAGAGAGACTGTGCAGGCATTTGGGGTTGCTGCATTGTCAGGAACAGCAGGACAATTATTTGTTTGCTTGCAGCATCTGTGGGATTACACGCATGGGTGGGTGCAAATGTAATGAGTGTCAATATCTTGGTGTGCTTGCGGGCTTGGATGGTCACGTCCCTTCTGCAGGGTCTCAGTGGTCCAGCACTGGCTCTGGTGGTACCAACTTCTTGGAGCTCCCCACCTCCAATTTGGGATGGTGCAGGGGTGCTGGGTGATCCAAGGAGCTGCTAGTAGTTGAGCAAGGAAAACACCTGGAGAAGCTTCTCTATTCTCACACAGCTTGCTGAAATGCATGGGAAATCCATGAGAGCTGTTTATTTTTCATGGCAAAGTGTAACAGATGTGCTTCCAGTCTGAGGATTGTGTGTGTCTCCTGGATCCACAGTTACCAGGAGGAAGCCAAAAGGAGGTAATGAAGTGAGATAGCACTGTCAGCTCTGCTCCACTGACCTGAGAACTAGCGATGTCATGGCATTTGTCCCTGGCTGAGCATGTTAGGACCAAAAAGATTGGAAGGATGAACTTTCCTTCTCCAAACTCAGTAGGGTAATAACATAAAATATTAAAAAATATATAAATATTTATAAATATAAATATGTATATACAAATGGTGGAATTACTCCAAAATTAATCGGGAGAACAACATATTTAATATTTTTATATATGCATATATTAAACATACATATAAATATATAGCTCTTTTTATATGTATGTATAAATTACTAGAGCTGCAATGTGGAAAAGCTTGAATAGAGGCTGCCTTGCTCTCATGGGCAAACACAGCTCCCCATCAGTTGTCAAAGCACAGAGGGATTGGAGAACTCTTTCTCCAATGTGCCAGCCTTAGTTTATCAAATCCAAATAGAGTTGAACAGGAAGAAGACTTAGAAAATCACTTGGAAACATGAACCAGAAAATTAATGATGTGGAGGGAAAGAGAAATGACACTTACTCAGGCAGAAAAAAATGCTGTTGTAAATGTAACAGCATTGTTCATGAGGTTCTGGTGATGTTACTGGAATACCAGATAACAGATAATCCTTTTTCTTGATATATTTTTTCTTCTAGTACAAAACTGTCACATGCCATCACACAGCAGTAGAGAAAAGGGAATCATAGACTGTGGAGCCAGAATGAGAAGCAAAATAAGGCCTTGAACAGGATGGATGTGTTTGGCTGCAGGTAGAACACCAGAATGCACTGGTCTTCTACCCCATCCCCATGACATAGACTGTGAAGCAGAATAAAATATTTTTCTCCAGTTTGCTCAACTAAATTACAAAGGTGAAGCATGACAGCAAGTAGAGACTGAATTTCCATTTCGAACTGAGCTTGGGAAGCAGTGCCCTCGTCCAACTTCATCCACTGCTGTGCACAGGCACCTGACAAGCTGAGGGCAAAATTTCACCTTATTTACAGCTGAGCAGGTTCATGATTAGACTGTGTCTATAAGAAAAGCCAACATTTATCTGCAGGGGAGATAGGACAGGATGAATACACAATCTGAAAAACTAAAAGCCTCCAGGGAACTGTGACATCTAACTCTGTCATCAAAATTTCCCATGATCTTGCAGAGAATTTAGACATTCAAAAACCTGTTTATGATCTTAACTTTCTCAAACATATGGAGGGCATCTGCAGGAGACAAAGAAAATTAACACCCCTCTCTTGCCCAAGTCTTTATAGGACTGTAGTGGCACTGGGTATGTTCTGCTTCAGCCTGCTGCTGCATTTCCACCTACTTTAACCCCTACAGCACATTATTTCAGGAGACAGATCCACTTTTGGGGCCTGAAATTCTTGTCCATGTGTTAACTGCCAGGAGAAGTGAGTGGAAATGGAAAAGATAATCCTGGCATCATTAGGAAGCTTGCTGAACCAAAGGAGGCTGAAGCACGGAGATGGGAAAACCCAAGCAGTGTGTTGGCAGCACAAGTAAAGAGGTCTGTCCTGTGGCACTCTGCTTGAAAAAGGATGCAGCGGAACTCCTGAATCCAGTTTGTACCTACATTGCCCCAAAGAGAGGAAGAAAGCCAAGGAGGACTCTTAATGATGTCCCTTGTGCCAGACCCTCAGCTGCAGGACTGGAGTGGGGTGGGGAGATGAAGTAGTGGCTCCAACCCTAATGAGAATGCATCCCATGGAGCTGGTGTGATGAACAAGAAAACCCTGAACAAGAATATCCTGTGCTCCTGGTAGTGCTCTTGTGCAGCATTGGTTCTCTTTACAATACAAGAAACTTACATTTGCTACTCAGGTGAATCAAAGAATCATAGAATAATGTGGGTTGGAAAGGACCTTAAAGCTCATCTAGATGAAACACTCGTGCCACGTGCAGAAAGACTTAGACCAGGTTGTTCAAAGCCCCCTCCAGCTTGGCTTTGAACATTTCCATGCAGGGGTGGGCAGCATGAGAAAAGGGCTGCACTTAAGAATGGAGGGGCTGTGCTTAACAACTGGGGGCAGCCCCAGCTCTGCCCTGGCTAGTTGCAACCCAGTCACTCCCCCACCAGCCGCTCGCTCCTCCAGGTGCAGGGAAAGCAGCCGGAACCCTGGGAAATTTGGGAAGTTAACGGATGGGCTTGTACTCAGGATTACTCAGGGTAACTCCTGCCAACTGGAACAGGTTGCCCAGAGAGGTTGTGGATGCGCCCTCTCTGGAGGTATTTAAGGCCAGGCTGGACAAGGTACTGAGCAGCCTTATCTAGTGGGAGGTGTTCCTGCCTATGGCAGGGGGGTTGGAACTCGATGATCTTTAAAGGTCCCTTCCAACCCGAATTATTCTATGATTCAATGAACTGCACGCTGTCTGCTAGACACGCGGCGGGATCTGGGGAGCCTGTGTAGGCGTCCAGGATGGGATTTATGTCCCAAGCATTCCCAAGCATTCGGTGGAGAGGCCACGCTGTGACACGGGCTCACTGCGGGGCGCATCCAGGCATCAGGTGGCTCCGACTGCGGCCGCAAATCTCCTCCAAAGCCCGGGAGGTGTTCGCGGTCCCCCGGACACCCTGCAGCCCGGGTGAGGGCAGTCACTTGCAGCCTTGCCGCCCCTTTGGGGAGGTGCCGGGTTCCGTCCCGCCCACTTGCCCCGCCCGTGGGCACACCCACCGCCCCGCCCACG
>VZTY01007911.1:345311-371181 GCA_013400935.1 Turnix velox | reverse complement strand
TTGGACTGGGCTCGGTGCTCTTCGGGGAGATGTTCCGGCGCTTCGCCACGGAGCAGACTCGCTGGACCCCGGGGATGTTCTCCGCTTCTCCCTAGGACCTGTCCCTCTGCTCCCCCAGGAGTCGACCCACTGCACTCCTGGAGATCTGTCCCGCCGTTCCTCCGGGTACCGACCCGCTATTCCCTGGGGACGCGTCCTGCCTCTCCACGGCATCTGCCTCGCCGCTCCCCTGGGACTTGACCCGCCGCTCCCCCGGGGAGACCACAGCAGACCCCCGCCGGCCCCGGCCCCTGCACTCCCGGCTGTCACCGGGCTGCGTGGAAGTCCCATGGGGGCAGTGGGAGCGGGGACGAATTTATCCTCCCCCTTCCCCGGCCCCGCTGCACCGTTAGGGCCGATCAGCCCAGCCGCGGGATACTCCATGTTTCTCCTCCCCCAGAACTCCAGCGATATACCCCCGCTCCGGAACGGCAGAACCCGCCGACCCGCTGGCTGTGCGAACCCGGAGCGGCACCGAAGCGGTCCCCGGTGGCACCGGGCCGTTTGCGCTGCGTTCTGAGGGAGGAAGGCGGCGGGCGGTGGCGAGGAGGGGGGAGCCGCCTCCGGCTCTCCCGGGGAAGGGCCAGGCCAGCGGCGCAGGGGCGATATTTCCCGCTGGACCCGACGGTGTTTCCGCAAGTGCCAAATGCGCCGTCCTACCCCCGCTGGTCCCCAGCGTCGCCCCGCCGGTCCCAGCCCCACCACACCGGGGGCGGGAGGTCTCAGGATGTCTCAGGGGGAAAGTGGAAGGGTTGGTGTCCCCTCCTGGGGTGGCGGCGGATCCCAGGCCCGGAGGTGGCAGCGGGGTGACCCGCAGGAAAGGCCGCCTGCCTCCCACCCTTCGCCCCCCACCGGGAGAGTGATTTCTCACGTTGTTTCAGGGGGATGGTGAGAGGGAACTTTTATATTTAACCATCCTGCTCCTGCGGGGGGAACAAAGATGAACTCCTGTTTAAACGGGGAAAAAAAAAATCCCAAACACGTGGATTTTAGATGAATCCTCCTGCCAGATTTTGTGATTCATAGTTTTAAAATACAGGAAGGTCTTTGCCTGGTCCTTTTCCCTTTTCAATGGAAAGAGTGTGTTTTGTTTTCTCTTTCCTGGTGCTGTGTGAGCGCCCCGGGAGCTCCGAGCTGCTGCACACCCGCTGGAGACCGAGGTCTGTCCACTGAAGCATCTGCAAGGCCCTTATCGGGCATCTGCTGAGCTAAGAGTTTGTCTTTTTTCCATAAAAACAAGCCTAAAAAGCCTCCTGAAGGAGGGTGGCAGCGAAGAGGAGGAGTCCTCTGATTTTTCCAGTGCACAGCTTGTTGGAGTGTTGGTCCGGCTCACAGGTGTGCACAATAATATTTTTTTTTTTTTACATCTGTGTAGAGTTGTCTGTATTAGTATGTGTAGGTGTATATTATATATTTATAGATATGTAGAAATATATACATGTGGCTATATACAACTACATGTATATTATAGCTATATAAATATGAAGTATATTACATGTGTCTTTTTATGTGTTTGTGTATATATAGTATATATATTTATGTTTCTATTTAGTCATTGCTAATTACTAGAAAAACTCTTGTAAGACTCCTATAAATACTTCATCAAGAAATGCCAGAGGAGTATTGGCAGGGAATACTGTGTGGGTGATAATCCCATCACAGAACCCTACCTTGCACTGCACAGAGTGTGTGACATGGAGGAGCCTGGAGGGGCTGTATCCTGCCCAGCCTTCCATGTCTCCAACCCTGACCAGAGCAGTGGGAAGAGAGGACAAAGTCATGGGGCTGGTTTTAGGTTGTGAAATCCAGTGGTCTCTGCCTCCCATGTTACTATGGGGCTGGTGGGAACTTTTCCATCACCTGGTGTGTCCCTCCTCCACCTTTGTCCTGGTGTTCCTGGCTCCCCTTTGCTCTCTACAGGCATTTGGCAGAGGTAGCTTTGCTTTCCTTGTTCTTTGGGAAGCACTGAGCTGCTGGAGGAAGGCAGCTTCAACCAACACAAGCACATGCTGCTCCTCTGAAGCCCTGATTCCTGCAGGATTGGTGGGTGCTCTCACTTATTTTTCATTTCCATACACCTGTTACATCCTGGATGGGGATGGGAGCAGTTCCTGGCATCCTTGCCCTGCATGACAGTCTGGAATAGACGCTTCACACACCAGCATCACAAATGGAGGGACTGATGCCCTGAGACAGCTCTGGCACTGCTTGGAAAAGCTATTATATGAGGAACTGCCGGCACAGAACTAAAAGCATTGCATTTCTCCAGCGTGGAGCCAGCAGAGGGTTTTGTAGGGATGCCAGGAGCAGCTCCCAGAAGGATGTCCATGGGTTTTCCCATGATGTTTGGCTCAGCTAGGTTTGGGGATCCATGTGGAGGTTTCAGGGTGATGTGAAGATGTTACTGCTGACCATTGCAGCTTTCCTTTAGGAAATGAAAGCCTGATGGTCCCCAGTGCCATTTAGCATCAATAGGCCTATAACTCGCTTTAAAGGCCAAATCTGGTGCAAATATTTTTTGATGCTTAGGTGGGAGTACGTGCCTCATGCAGCCTCTGTGTCCTGGAAGCTATTAGGGGTTCATCTGCATGCTCAGGTTTTTGCTCAGAGACTATCTGCTAATGTAATAGTCCCAGTGGAAACTTTAGTGCTCAGGAATATTTTGCGGATTTGGGAAAAATCCCAGGAGGATTTTTGGTTTCATACAGCAATTGCTTTTTGGCAGCTTTGATATAGATGTAATCTGGTTCCCATTTGTGTGCTGAATTTTTAAATGGAACAGCCTGCCTTCAGCTCAGGGCAGGAGCAGACATAGATGGAAATAAATAGAAAATAGTAGCATTAACAAAAAGAACAGTATCAGCTCTATAAGAATTGTTAGAGCAACATTTTTTACTGAAAAGTTTAGATTAGGAATTGCATCTCTTCTTTTTTGGTCCTTTAAGTGACTTCAGTAGGTGGGATGCTGCTGAGGTTGTAAATTTGGAGTAAATCTGTAGAAGCCAGTGAATTCACTCTAGATTTGGACATGAGTGGGTGAGAGCAGAGTTTTGCCTTGCAGTAAAGCCTGTCTGCAGCAAAAGATCCTGTGCAGCATTTGCTGGTGTGCCTGCTTGTCACTGCCTCTCTTTGGTTTTGCCAGAACTCCAGTGTGTTCCACTGTGGTGTGTGGTTATGTCTTTTCTCATGAGCATCTCTACTGTGTCTTGAAGTCGTAGTGCGTCTTTCTTTCCTGTGCCAGCTGGTGATGGCTGTTTCAGGTAGCACCTTTCAAGAAGACTGATCCACAGGAAGATGCCATGTCTTGGGAAGATCTAGTGTAGGGTTAAATCACGGGGCAATATTTGGGATTATCTATTCTGATTGTGTTGGTGAGTATGAGTATGAATGTATTTTGTATTTTAGACAGCAGTAGCTGCAATGGTCAAGATCCAGGCTGGAAGATAATGATGTTTTTTTAATTAATTTAATGAATTAAAATACTTTTAGTGAAATTCAGTCTCTACTTAAGACCTAAACCAACTGATGTTGTTAAGAAACTGTTCTTCCTGTGCTGCACTCTTCTCATTGTGCTTTTTTTGTGCATGTATTTCAGTAAGTCCCTGCAGGTCTAAGGGACAAGACACAGCTACCCCAGGGTGCCAGGAATGACCTGGGTCTCCCCTGGGGGACCTGGTCTGGGCTTCTAAATCCCCACACACATACCCCAGGAGTGGATGGGGACTCCCTGCCAGTGACCTATCCCATCCCCTGGGGTAGCGTCCCCCTGCCAGCAGCATGCATGGGTTTTGGGTTGTTTTTGAGGTGATGGCTTCACACTGTCAGCTGTTATTGTGATTTTTCCCTGTCCTATATCTGAGCTCAGCCATCTGGGAGCAGGAACTGAAGGCAATTATCTTGTTAGCACTTCTGTGTATAATACCGTTATTAAATCTCTGCATTTAAAAAGTGGTTGAATATAAATTGCATGTAATGATTTAATAACAGAAGGCTCATAATTTTAATATATATTCTGGTGGGAAGAAGGTTTAATTTCTCTTTCCTTTTGACACAACACTTAAGATAAGAATAATGCAAAAGCTCCACTTAGTGTAGGGTTATCATGAGCTGTTCTTCACATGGATCAAATGAAGCCCTGTGGATCCTTTGCATATGGTTTGTTGCCTGTATTTTTTTCTTAAAAAAAAAAAGGAAAAGCTCTAGAAATCTTCAGATCCATATAACAGAGTTCAGTGCCTGCATTTTCAGTTAGGGAGCACTGTACAGTCTTTGTACTATTTTTGTTCTGTCCTTATCCCAGACTGCTTTGTACACTGCAAGTTTGTGGGAATGACTCAGGGAGAAAGCTATTTAACCTAAAGGACACCACTGGGGAAAAAAAAGAAAACGGATAGAGAGCAATGTCAGTGACTGATTGGGAACTGAGGAGAATATCTGTGTGGATGAGAGGAAGAGGATCCCGAATCCTCCTCCAAATGGGGTGAAAAAACCTTCTTCTTCTTTGGATGCTGTTTACTCAGTTCAAGAAAGGAGTTTTATAATATGGTTGCTTGAAGTAACAAGGAACTAGACTGAATGATCTGTGGTCCTAGGTCCTATTTCACTTCTGGTTAATTAATGGAAGGGCTTAAATATCCCAGTGACACAGATCATGCTAGTGCTTTTCTGTAACATGATCATTTTTAAAGGCTGTAAGTACAGCAAAGTTAATCATAGCTTAAACTCCTGCTTTACGAGAGTCTTCTGTCTGTGTTGTGGCTGGTTGATTTATGACTTGTTTTTTTTTTTCCCCCAGTGAACAGCAAAAATCCTTCCCCATGAATTTGCATGATGGATTTTTATCTCTGAGTTTCTTATGGCTTGGAAATCAGGATTTATGGTGCAGTGAAAACGTCTGCAGACTCTTCACTGTGCTGATGAGCGGCACGGCTGTTGCAGAAGTGTCATCTCACTTGTGAGCTCTTTGTCAGCCTTTGTAATTCACTCTTTTACTCATGAGCTTCTTCCCTTACTTTCAGCTCTGAATAAAACTTACCCTTTTATCTCAGAGCAGCAATGCTGACAGGAGTCATCATTGTGCCACTGGCACTTTGATCAAAGTAAAAATTTCAATTATTGATTTGATTATTTGGAAGAATTTGGGCTGTGTGCATACTGTAGCCTCAGTGTTACATTTGCAAAGGCAAATTTCCAGCTTATATTATGGAGAGTTCTTAAAAATGCACGTATTTGTGGAAAGCCTAGTGCAGCCACCTAAGGAACATGCATCCCTCTCTCTGTCAGACTGACACCCAGGTAAGTAAGTGCTTGGCACATGGAGCTGTGGTGAAACTACTTTGCCTGAATCCTCTGAGGTGATCCTGGGACGGGGGAAAAAACCCAGCAGATTATTCTAATGTTGTATAAGCTGTAACCACCAGAGATGAAAGAGCCATGAAAGGCACCATTTGCCCCCACACGCCTGCGCACCTGATTTCCATTGGGAAGGCATGGGCGTCCATGGGGGATCTCCCGGGTGGGCAGACTTGGCTCCACTCTTTACAGGATCCATCTGATCTCATGCCAAGTTCAGGAGCTGCTTTCAAGGCGCCTTTGCTTCACTCGCAGCTTTTTTTTTTCTTGTCCTTTTTGGTTTTTTTGCTGAGGGGAAGCCCATATGAAAATGAGCACGTGAGGCTGGAGTTTCACAGAAAGTGCTCCTCCTTGTAAGCAGATGAATTTAGATACCTTAGCACAACTCTCAGGGAGGGAGGGGGTTTGGCTGCCTCCATCACCTTTTCTCATTAGTCTTGCTGGTGTTTTCTTGGATGAGGCACTTTTTGCAGAGAGTAATGACAGCTACCCAGAATGGGAAACTCCGGGAGCTTTTGTAGCAAGGGGAAAGCACTATGTGAATGCCGGAGCTAATGCTAGGGTGAGGATTTCTTTCTTCAGAGCAGGGAGCTGTGAAGTGGGGACATGGGTCTGGTGAATCCTGCCAGGCTTCTCCCGGCTCAGATGTGGTAGATTCTTGGCTTTCATGTGGGAAGGGAGAGGTGCAGCTCGCTCGCGTCTGGTGTGCGTTGTGTGGGGTGGATTTCTGTCCTGCAGGATGTTGCTCTGCTCCCATGAAAATAATATTAGTGATGCTTGTTCAGTGCTCGTGGGGTTTGGGAGCCTGGGCAGCGGATGTGAGCTTCTCAAGCAGAATTATGGGTTAAGGGAATAATTCTCTCACCCCAGAAGAATATCTAAAAAGCCTACACATCAACCGGAGAGCTGCCAATGGGAAATTGTCACAACATGTATCTGAACCCTTGTTCTTCACTGAAGCTGCGGCTACAATAGAGTCCCAGAGCTGTCAGAGAAGAGCTGCCAGTGATACCACAAGCATCCTTTGCAAGGCTATTGGAAGTGACATCTTTTTGTAGGTAAACCAAGAAATGGGATAAACAATTTTTTTCTAAGCTGAGAGAAACTCAGATCTGCTTCTCAGCCTTGGGAGAGCAGCATGGCTGTGTGGGTGGGGGATGCTAATCTCTCCTCTTCAAACTGGGTTGATACTTGCCAGAGAAGCTGAAGTTCATGGGCCAGGATGCACATGGAGGGGTGTCCAACCCTGATGGAGAGTCTGTGTGATACATTGGAAGGACTGATGTGTCCACCCTGGGGAATTTACCACAACCTTAAGCACTTTGACTGTCCTTGCGTTATTTCCTTTTAATCGTTATTTTCCTTCCTTGTTGACCTGAGATTTTTACGCAGCTACAGGGCAGAGAAAATGTTTTAAATGTGGAATAAGGTATTTATACTCCTTTCTGGGTTGGCTATGAGATGGAAGGACAGATGGGGCCTTGGAAACGATGTAATTTTTTGTTTTGTCATTTTTGGACCTGCCTTACAAACCGTGGCTGAGTTTATAGAAGTGCAAAGCCGCTTCACTTACTTTTTTCATTGCGGGTGATTGCTTTGGGTGATATTTGAAACGCCTTGGTCTCTTTTTGAAGCACTCAGTCAGTAGGGTACAAATTGGATGAGGATTCTTTTGGAGAATAGCTCTGTGTTTTCTTTGGGCTGGGTGGCAGAGGAGGAGCCATACATGCTGGTGGCACAGGCTGTGCTGCAGAGCGGTACCTGGGTGGGCTGTGGGGTGTGATGCAGAAACTCATAATGCGAGAGCATTGCCTCGAGGTGTTGCCTCTAAATAGCAGCAAACCATCTCCGTGTTAATGATTGTCTTTTTGGTGTTTTACTGAAGATGAGAGTAGTACTTCAGTTTTTCTGTAAGAAAACTATCTTCTTCAATTATGTTCGGTTTTTGGAGGAAATCTGCTTCTTGTGGATGCTGTTACTGCTCTGGAACTGTGGCTTTCCTGTAATGTCGCAGCAATGAGCTTCCTATGAGGTTTTGCTTTAGATCCATTTCAAAACCAGGATGAAACCACATCAGAAACGGGAAATATTTAAGTGCTGCTCCTCTGTCTCTGGGTCCTTGCTGACTGTCTGGTGTTAATCTTTGCAAATGATTCATTGCAATATTTCTGAAGCTTCAAATGAATTGCTCTGCTGTGTGGTAACCCTCCAGAATAATATGTCTGCTTCTGTATGGTGGGATGCATGTTTATATTAAAAAAATAAAAGAAAAAGGAAAGCAAATTAATTTATGTGAGGCAATCACTTAGATGTGGGAGAATAGCTAGAAAACCAAAAATTAAGGTCTGAACTGGGCCAGAAATGGGTCATATCCTACAGGGCTAGAAATTAAGAAATACCAGATATATGGCAATCAGAGAGATGGTGGCTGTGGACTGGACTGTGTCCTGCCATGCTGGGGCCAAAGAAGGTTTTAGGAGGGGTCTCCTATGAAGGTGTTGGGGTCAGCTTTTCTTGACTTCAGCACTGACCAAACATGGGGCATCAACTGTGATTTGTGGCTCGGGAGGTTTGGGCTTGATGTGGGTAGAAAGCCCTTCACTGAGGACAGATACCTCCTTGGAGGAGTGATGGTCACCATCCTAGGTTGCCTCAACCATCTGCTTACCTCTGAGCTTTGGGCACCCCTGCTCTGGCACTAAGATTCAATTATAGGGATGAAAATTGCTGTTTCAATGAACATCTTTGAAGTGGAGGTTTGAGGAGCAATCAGGTGCCTCATTATTGGATAGGCACATTAATCTGCAGAACAGGGCATAGGAAATTCTTTCCCTCTGGAGATGGGAAATAGAATATGGGAGGCTCCAGTTATGCCACAGAGAGAGAGGAAAAAGGCTTATGCCTCTATCCAAGTGTCTTGTGAGGCTTTACTAAGCTTTCAAGTGCTGTTTTATTGCCGATGATCTCCATTGTGGCCACATGCCAGGAACTGGTCCTTCATCAGCTGTTATCTGTTTTATACATAAACTGCCCTTCAGTGCCAGTTACAGCTGACTTTTTATTAAAATCTACTGTGAATGAGCATAAAACGTTGTGGCATAGTTTTTAACACCATAAAACATCATTGCATCGTTTTATGATGGTAAAATATCAACAGGGGTACAGCAAAGTGGAATGATTTCTCCAAGTCAGAGCTGCTTGGGTTTGACTCCAGTGTAACAGAGATCAGAAACCAAGCAGTTTGGCAGATGCCAGCATTGACCAGTCCTGGTTTTAGTACAATATTACTTTGCCATGGCCATAGGCCCCAAAGACAGGTGATGAGAATTAGATAAGAGTTTCTGATCTTTCTGCTGAAAAAAACAAGTCTCTCTTCTCCGTTTTTGTGTCCAAAATTTTGAAACTCTGACCTAAGGATGCCTATGGACTCAAAATGCAGAACAGGAGGTACAATTGTAGTAACTGTTTATTTCTTTTAAATTCTGTTTGGTGAGTGGTGAGGCTGAGCTGGCAGTTGTTGGCTGTTCATGTTCCCTGTAGTGCTTGAAACTGCCTTCCTTGGATGTGTGGATTTTCTTTATTTATCCCCAGTACACCCTTTATTCATAAAACAAGCCTGTGCTCCAAACTTCCCAATTCCAAGGCAGGGCCATGTATGAAGGATGTCTCTAATGCTGTTTTGTACCAGAGTAATGTAATACTGTTGAAAGTTAGGGATCTTTAATTTTTTAGGGGTCTTTGTCAGCATCAGCAAAAATTCCAGACCAGTCTGCCATACTCATGTTCACAAACATATTCTACTCAAATGAGCAATCTCTCTTTTGCTCTCTAAATATAGAACACTGCCCTACACATTCATGCATAATATGAATCGTAAAGCAATGAATTCATTAACATTTTGCAGAAATGCCTATTTACTCTCCTCTAGGCACAGAGGAAAATAGTATTTTCATGGCTGTAGAAAAGATAGGCTGGATTCTGCTTCCTGCACATGGACATTGGTTTGGTGGTGACCTGTACGTAAGGAGGAGAGCAAAGCAACCTCACCCTGAGATATATACCATACATAGTGAGCACAAACTGAGTAGTGAGGGTTAACGAGTCCAGGTCATCTGTGGCCAGTGTTTTTTCCTACATAGCAGTATACTCATGGTCCTTGTGCTCATGGGCTTCCTGCTCCTCTGGGATGAGCAGGTGCTCCGATGAGATGGATGGGTACTCCACTAGGGCCACTTGAAGGACTCCACTCCCTGCTCAAGGTGAGTCCCTTGGCAGTGGCTGGTGCTGGAGGTCAATGACTATTCCCTTAGCAACCACTGATCTAATTGAAGAGTGATTGTGCATCTCAACTCCATCAGGGAATTAGGGAAGAGGAGAAATTCACCTGCAAAGTCTAGATTTTAAAGAGCCTTCTCTCTACAAGATGAGGTTGTGCTCAGAAAAGTAAGTAGTAAGGGGAAAATTATAAAATCATAGAACAGCCCAGATCAAAAGGGACCTCAAAAGATCATCTGGTCCCGGCTTTTGTGGAAAGGGAAGCCTAGATGATCTTTAAGAACTTGATGATCTTTAAGGTCCTTTCCAACCCACTCTATTCTATGATGTTTAGTTGCATCTGGAAAATCTCCAGTGATGGGGACTCTGCCATATCACTGAGTAGGTTGTTCAGTGAATGATTTGTTTCACTGTAAAATATTTCCTAGTGCAACTTGTACCCAGCACTATTGTCTTATCCATGTAGCTTCAACCCTTTGATCATCTTTGCAGCCCTCATTTGTGGCCCTCTCTAGTCTGTGTATTTCTTGAATTGCAGGGTCATGCCAGTGTCACTCCTATCTTGAATTGTGGGGTCAAGCCAGTGTCATTCCTGTCTTAATACTGCTGTGATGCCTTTTATATGAGCTTGTTAAAACAAGCACTGCTGAAGAAAGGCACCCCTGAGAGCAGATCTAGGAGGAGCCTTGGTGCTTGCCAGGTGAGCTTGTTCCTGCTCACTGGCTGTGAAAGGGGCTGAGGGAGTTGTCCAGCCATTGATGTCCGTGGGATGCTGGAGTTCAGGCATGCAGCTCCTGTGCAGTCAGTCTGCCGGACACATTCCCATGGCCCTCCAGCTACATCCTCTGCTTACCATATTAAGAACATCTGGAAAAAGTGATTTATAAACTCTCTCCCTCGATAGCATTGACTGCATTTTGTGTCTCAGCAATTTTCTGTGTTGCTGAACTGTTATTCATGAGCGGATTTTGTGGCAAAGCCTTTCCCAGACTTTAGCCCTGCTGAGTGCAAGGCTGGGTCCTCACATGTCCTCCTTTCCTTCTTTTTACTTGCTCACTCTTTCAGTTTGGGTCTGTTGCCTTCACATTTGAGGGCCATGTCTTGATTTGTGAGCTTGTCATTGTCAGCTTTTATAAGCTGGGTTGTACCAGCCTTGCTTTGAATGTGGACTGAGGACCTCGAAGGCCAGGCTGGGTCAGTGTATGGAATGTGACTCAATGGCTGCCTCTTGTTCCTCAAAGCTATTGTGTTGTTTGGGTGGTGAGGCAATTTGCTCTGTGGCTTTGGCAGGGCTTCTCAAGCACCTAGCCATGCTCAAGCAGATTTTTTTTTTATTTCTGTTATAAGTCTTGACTTTATAAGTCATTCAAGTGTTTTGTTTACTGTCATCCCGTTTATTTTCTTGCAGGCTCCACATCTATTTGTTACAAGCCTACCAGCCCAGTCCAGGTACTGGAAGACACTGGTTTTCTTTACCAGGATCACCAGTTGTTTGCTGGCAGGCATGAAGTTTCACCCCTAACAGCTGAAGCGATCGGTGCCAAAGAAAAAGCTGGTAAGTAGGTGGCCACACTTCCATATGAACGCGCCACACTTAGTTCCATTTTTTTTCCAAGGCATAAATTGAACAGTTCTGACCATTTGCAAATAATATTTACAGAGCTGAAGGCCAGCTCCCCATCCTCCATGGACTCAAAGTTGTCTTTGACTTGAGTGTCACGACTCAACATCCTTTGTCATTTATGCTTGTGGAGGATGCAGTGTTTCTGCTTGTCCTCTGGGGCATGGCTGCTCTTCACTGCACAGATCCATAGCTTTTTGCTGGTGGAGCGGGACCACAGGTGCTCTATGGAAGCTGCACTGTGATTAGTCGTTTTGAACTTCAAAAATGGGTAACTAAAGCACATCCCCTAAATGTGAAAATGGTAATGAATGATGAGTGCAGGGGGAAAAATTCTTCCAGTATATGAAAAAGAGCTGCCTTGACAACATGGAATTGGCTTTTTCCACTTCAGTCAGGTTTATCTCAGGTATATTCTAACAACCTGGACTGTGAGCTTTCTGACATGACAGGGAGATTTTCAATTCACAACTTCAAAAATGTTCAGTCTGAGGCTGCTGTGTGCTGCAATAACATAAATGAAGGAGTAAGAGCTGCAGGACACTTGGATTTTGTGCAGACAGGTAGATGAAGGTGCATCATATTGGTTTAAACACCAGCCTGGGGAGCTGACAGACCTTCTGAAGGATGGTGGCCAGGCTTGAACGCCAACAAGTCATGCTGGCAAGTAGATAACATTTTCTCAAGGAAAGTGGGAGAAATGGACTTTGTAGTGTAGGCATGGAGTGAAATAGCCTGGGAATCTTCTTTCCCCCTGGAGCCCCACAATCATCTTTAAGGCTTTGCCACAAAAATGTTAGTGGAAATGACCTATTCTCATAGCTGAGAGGCAAAGGCTTTTCTTCTCTGGGTCATATGTAAGTTATCCCACAGCATGTGCAGTAACTGATGAAACCTCAGGGAAATAGACAACCTCAAGAGAAAGTTTGCTTTTTTCATTACTTTCAAATGCCAAAAAACAAATGCAAGTACTTTTGACAAACTCCTTTGAGAATTGGAAACAGCAGGAGAGAGAGAAAGTTGCCAAGAATGACCTCAAAAAACTCAACTGAAAACATCACCTCTGTTTTGTGTGGGGACACGGGAGGACTCTTTCTAAAGCTGCAGGATTATTCTCACTTTTATCTACACTGGGGTCTTTCAGGAGCACTCCTCAGACACTGCCCTGGCAGATGTCAAACACTGCTTTTGGGGTGGGTGAGGGAGGACAGCTCCAGGACAGAAAGATCCCAGTCCTTCCAAGCTGTGGTTGTAAATCACCATATGCTTAGCACCAGGCATGCTCCACTGCATGTATGGTGCAAAAATGGTACCCTTGTATCTAAATGACTTCGGTATTCAATATAGGGGTTGTGTAGCTGATCTTTTTAAAGTGCTGGCATTACACTTATGGCTGTAATGCCTTCCTTGTGCTCACCCAGCAAAACCACAGCAGTTAGAATTGACCCTCTTAGAAATAGCATTATAGGCCAGAAGGGAAAGCACAGTTTCAGGGGAAGATGCTAGAGCACAGATCATTCTTTAATTATACTTTCAGGACATTTTTATTTTCAGTGTCATTTCACAGCTTTTCTGTGATATGTTTTGCATTTCATTTTGTCATGGCAGGCAGTGCACTCAGGCAGGGATTTGACTCATCTGACTTTAGCCATCAAAAATGCAGCATCTCCTTTAGCATTACCATGCATGCTGCCTCTCTAAGTCGTGAAAGGCATCTAAAGGGGCAAAGTCAAACGATGAAACACGCTTCCTAAAAGGGTGGTCTATGCTCTAAGCCTGTCAGGGTTTAGCAGGCATTTGGACAGCGCCCTTAATAACATGCTTTAACTTTTGGTCAGCCCTGAAGTGGTCAGGCATTGTAGGTCCCTTCCAACTGGACGTTAATCCTCTTCTCTTCCCCTTCTCTTCCCCTTCCACTGGGAAGAAGATGAGAATGTATTTGTACGGATCACTGTAAATAGAATTAGGGATGATCTGGGGTGGGGGGACAGCCAGTGAGCAGTACCCTGCCTCCTTTGTTCCTTTCNACTTCAGTCAGGTTTATCTCAGGTATATTCTAACAACCTGGACTGTGAGCTTTCTGACATGACAGGGAGATTTTCAATTCACAACTTCAAAAATGTCCAGTCTGAGGCTGCTGTGTGCTGCAATAACATAAATGAAGGAGTAAGAGCTGCAGGACACTTGGATTTTGTGCAGACAGGTAGATGAAGGTGCATCATATTGGTTTAAACACCAGCCTGGGGAGCTGACAGACCTTCTGAAGGATGGTGGCCAGGCTTGAACACCAACAAGTCATGCTGGCAAGTAGATAACATTTTCTCAAGGAAAGTGGGAGAAATAGACTTTGTAGTGTAGGCATGGAGTGAAATAGCCTGGGAATCTTCTTTCCCCCTGGAGCCCCACAATCATCTTTAAGGCTTTGCCACAAAAATGTTAGTGGAAATGACCTATTCTCATAGCTGAGAGGCAAAGGCTTTTCTTCTCTGGGTCATATGTAAGTTATCCCACAGCATGTGCAGTAACTGATGAAACCTCAGGGAAATAGACAACCTCAAGAGAAAGTTTGCTTTTTTAATTACTTTCAAATGCCAAAAAACAAATGCAAGTACTTTTGACAAACTCCTTTGAGAATTGGAAACAGCAGGAGAGAGAGAAAGTTGCCAAGAATGACCTCAAAAAACTCAACTGAAAACATCACCTCTGTTTTGTGTGGGGACACGGGAGGACTCTTTCTAAAGCTGCAGGATTATTCTCACTTTTATCTACACTGGGGTCTTTCAGGAGCACTCCTCAGACTGCCCTGGCAGATGTCAAACACTGCTTTTGGGGTGGGTGAGGGAGGACAGCTCCAGGACAGAAAGATCCCAGTCCTTCCAAGCTGTGGTAAATCACCATATGCTTAGCACCAGGCATGCTCCACTGCATGTATGGTGCAAAAATGGTACCCTTGTATCTAAATGACTTCGGTATTCAATATAGGGGTTGTGTAGCTGATCTTTTTAAAGTGCTGGCATTACACTTATGGCTGTAATGCCTTCCTTGTGCTCACCCAGCAAAACCACAGCAGTTAGAATTGACCCTCTTAGAAATAGCATTATAGGCCAGAAGGGAAAGCACAGTTTCAGGGGAAGATGCTAGAGCACAGATCATTCTTTAATTATACTTTCAGGACATTTTTATTTTCAGTGTCATTTCACAGCTTTTCTGTGATATGTTTTGCATTTCATTTTGTCATGGCAGGCAGTGCACTCAGGCAGGGATTTGACTCATCTGACTTTAGCCATCAAAAATGCAGCATCTCCTTTAGCATTACCATGCATGCTGCCTCTCTAAGTCGTGCAAGGCATCTAAAGGGGCAAAGTCAAACGATGAAACATGCTTCCTAAAAGGGTGGTCTATGCTCTAAGCCTGTCAGGGTTTAGCAGGCATTTGGACAGCGCCCTTAATAACATGCTTTAACTTTTGGTCAGCCCTGAAGTGGTCAGGCATTGTAGGTCCCTTCCAACTGGACTTTAATCCTCTTCTCTTCCCCTTCTCTTCCCCTTCCACTGGGAAGAGGATGAGAATGTATTTGTAGGGATCACTGTAAATAGAATTAGGGATGATCTGGGGTGGGGGGACAGCCAGTGAGCAGTACCCTGCCTCCTTTGTTCCTTTCCAGCCATGTTCCCTCTGCTCCCAGGGGAACCCTGGCAGGACAGTGCCCCAGAGTCACATCTGCAGGGTTTAGGAGGGGTAATAATGGGAGGATTTGACCTCCGGGGCAGCAGACCTAATGGCCACCTCTCTCTCCCCCTGCCCAGCTGAGGAGGCCCTCTGCGCCCTTCGCCCACCCAGCTTCCGCCGGGTGCCAGAGGCGGAGATGCGAGGGGCAGAGGAGGTGGCAGCCGGCACCGTCCTGCAGCGCCTGATCCAGGAGCGGCTGAGGTATGGCAACCCCAGCGAGAACATGAACCTGTTGGCCATACAGCACCAGGCAACGGGCAGCGCCGGCCCCTCCAACAGCACTGCCAGCACTCTCTCTTCCGCAGAAAACCTCGCGCCCGAAGAGCCGCCAATGGTCCAGCCGTCAGGGCGGCAGGAACCCCAGGGGCAGGAGCACCAGGGGGACGGTGCTGCCATGGAGAAGCAGCCCCGCGCCCCGCAGCCCCCGCACGGCACCGAGGAGCTCCCCACCTACGAGGAGGCCAAGGCTCAGTCACAGTTTTTCCGAGGCCAGCCACCACAGCCTGCCTCCGCCCCAGCATTTTATGGCGGGTCCGGCCCCAAGTCCAGGACGGAGGGGAGGCCGACGGTGAACCGGGCCAACAGCGGGCAGGCACATAAGGATGAGGCGCTGAAGGAGCTGAAGCAGGGCCATGTCCGCTCGCTGAGTGAGAGGATCATGCAGCTCTCCCTAGAGAGGAATGGGGCCAAGCAGCACCCTCCAGCCCCAGGGAGTGGGAAGGGTTTCAAGGTGGCCCCAACGTCTGGCAAGGCGACAGACCCACGGGGCCCACCGCCCGAGTACCCCTACAAGGGCAAGATGGCAGCCTCCGGCAGCAAGGCACAGGAGCACGGGCTCTTCTATGGCGAGCAGTCAACACAAGATGTCCTCAAGACCTCCTATGCTGCTGGCCCTCAGCCTGCCCGGGCTGAGATGGCTCTCGTCCGCTACCAGCCACCCCCGGAGTATGGGGTCAGCAGGTAATGGCTGTCAAGGGAGAAGGGGGGGGTCTACTGAGGGGTCTGATTGTGCCCTTGATGGAGGAGCCATCTTGTATGAGGCTGGGGCTCACCTGGGAGCTTCAGCCACAGGCAGGTGGGAGGACGTGGCACGCCACACAGTGTGGCATTCCCTATCTCAGAGAGGGCCATGTCAAGCTTACACACTGCTTATGCCCTACTTAAATCTTCCCAACAGAGCTCACGTGGGGCTTTTACAGTGCTGGGCCCCTTGTGCCAGGCCTCCCCATGAGTACGGCTTTATTCCAAGCGCCTTAAAAATAATCCCAAGCATTTACGCTCTGCAAACTGGTCCCTGCACCTGACCAGTGCCCAGGCAGGATGGCTGCCCTGTGTTGAGGACTTTCCTTTTCTTACTGTACCTAAACACAAGTGTTTGTCTGTCTCATCCCTATCTCTTTGGCCTCCTGGTCAGTATTTTGCTGGGTTTGAAAGGTTGGAGCTACCTGGTGTGAGTATTGATTGCTTTCATGTTGTGAGCTGCCTCATTGAGTCTTTTTGGACCTTTAGAATGCTCAAAGGTTTTGTTGGCATTAACTTAAGCTGCACACATTTGCTTTGCCACAGCGCAGGCATGGAGAAGAGACAGCACAGCTGACCTGTCTCTTCCTTTCTGAAATTTGTAAGGGGTGAAATCAGAGAGTAAATGCTGTGCCTTTCAGTGTTAGCAAAAGTGACCAGTTTAGTGTCAAAATGGGAAAGAACTCAGAGCATTGCTTTGGTAGGTGTTGCAAGGCAGTTGGGACAAGCAGAGGGCCTGTGCTGAGCTCCCTTTGCTGTCCTCCAGCTACACATGTGTTTTGATTACCAGCCTACCACTGTGCAGTCTGTGTGGTTTTTTCAGAACAAGATGATATTTTAAAAAGCTCAGCAAAAAAAATCTCTGTTTATGCTAAGAAACAGCTATACAAACTCGAGGGCAAGGGGGCTAACAAACATCTCTGGAAACAAATTCATCTCTACAGAAAAGAAGCTGGTTTGGATTTTTTTCTCACTTTTGGAAAAAATGCTGATTCAATACCCACAGAATCTATTTTGTTGAGTCCATGTAAACAAGAAGACTTGGGTTTTTCATGCCCTGGAGCAGCTAACTGGGAATGGTGCTTGTGTTGGGAAGCACTTCGAGGCCATTTCCAAAACCTTTCTCAAGTGGCTGATCAGCAGGTAAATGCTGAGACACACCTTGATTTCAATGCAGCTTTCCACATTAGCATTGTGGGATGGTCCCCAGCCTTACCTCCAAGTGCTGCTGGATCACCACAGCAGCTGTGGGGAGAAACCCCCTTGCTCATCATGGTGATGACTGCTTAGTCCCAGTAAGGCAGCAGTTTTAATCCCCAAATCACATTGCAGAGGGGATGCTGGCTATCCCTCTGTGCTGTTTTTCACGTGTGATGGTGGAGAAATGTCCCTCCTGTCAGGTGCTGGGTCACAGAGTAGCAAAAGAACCATCACTGTGGAAGAGCAGAGTCACTACAGCATGCAAACTTACTGAAAAATCTTGAGTGGTGTCTTTCTTGCACCTCAGCAAGGGCCTAATACCTCTCGCTCTGCACATATCCCTGCTGGTTACTCTAGTTCATATTTCCAGGGGTAGACTAGGAGACTGGCATAGCTGGGAGGGTTTTCACCCAAGCTAGGTTTGGGATTTTCAAGGTCCCTCTTAGGTCCTTTCACATGTTGCCTGGATTTTGGCTGATATATCCTAATTAGCACCAGCAGGATTATTGCTTGTTTGCAGACTATATTTTGTGCCATTGCTTTGCACAGTGATAGCTGCTGGGGGAACATTCAGCTGCACAGGGGATGTCAGACCGTGAGACATTTGATCTTGGTGGAGCAGTGGTTTTCATCTTCATCTTGGAGCTTTTTCTATGATAATTTTTGACCTTCCATTTTGCTTGGGAGAGCTGAAGTACTCACCACTGGAATTACCTGGGCTTGTTCTTAATTGTCACGAGGTGGTTTGGTTTCTTCTCCTGTGCAGTATCCCAGTTTATAAGTGGCCTCACACACTGCAGGATTCTCTTTCGGCCTGGGATCTTCTGTTACCTGGGAAGACACAAGTACATCTCAGACTATGTTGCAGTACAGGCTTGCCCAAATTCATAATGAGCATAGTAAAAATGTGATTTCACAGAATTGCCTCTGCCCCAAACCTATGGAGCAGGTTAAGGCAGGTTACCTGTCCAAGTCTGTCTGCCCCATCTCTGCTAGAGGTCTTGTCTGGGCAGCAGCCCCCTGAGCCCAGCTGGATGAGGCATGGGGGACTGTGTTATGCTGTCAGGCTGCTCCCACGCACAAACCTTCCTGTGCCTCTGTTATTGCTCACTGCTTTACCCCTTACCTGGGCAATGGGGAGGCTTAGAGCTGGATGTCTGGCTGGGACAGAGGACCTCAATAAGAGAGGTCAAGGTAGGGGACTGTCTTGTTTTTGTAAGGTTAATGAGGAAATAGAGATTGGAGAGGATTTTTTTTTCCTGTTAGAGAAGCAAGTGAGGTGAGAAATTACAGCTTTCATCTCATCAGGAGGGGCTGGGAAAGAAGCTAATGGAAGTAGAATTTTGCCTGTGCTCAAATGGAAATCTCATATTCCCTGAGTTCTCCTTTTCTCTGTCCAGTATCTGTTCCCCATCATATCCATTCTGGTATCTGTACAGACAGGGAGCATGCAAAAGGCTTCTACGTTCCAGGAAAGAGAAGCACATTGGTCTGGAAGAAGCAACCGCAGATACCAGGGATGGAAAAGATCTGTAGGGTCACCAATTCCCCACACCCCCCAGTCCATGTGTGATGATGGAAATGTGGCTGGAAACCCACAAATGCTGGCAGGGAGCTGCTGAAAGAGATGGGATAACTGCAGCTGCTCTGATGCTTAACTTGCCTTTTTGGTTTGGCTTTTTTTTTTTTTTTCACATGGCTAGTTTTAAAGGGAACGTTGCCTTTATAATTACCGTGGTGAAATCTCACAACTGTACTGTAAACCTCAAAATACTTAGTATTATCCTAAAGACCACCTAGACTCATATGATGCAGTAATCTCAGCATTTATAAACAATAATTATCATTATGAATTAGGCCTAGTAGCCTCTGCTTTATGGACATTATGACTGCAGAGCAGAGCATGAACTCTGAAGCTTTAAAGGCTAAAAAATCAGAGGGGAAATAAAAAGGAACTGATATTTTTTCCCTGTTTTAAAATATCAGGTTTTTAAAGCCAGTTGCATGATGCCTGGGGCCCTGACTCACAACTTCTGAACGCTTTGAGCTAGCCAAGTGCAATAATCTTTAGAAAACCTTTCCTTTCCTGGATGTTCAGCTACTCCTGAATGATGTCTTTGATGACTTTCCTTAGGCACACATTCAGAGAGTCACGGCTTGTCAGGGAAAAGGACTTTGAAATAATCAAATTTGGTCTTTTGCACAATGCTGTGAATTAATTTCAGTTTGCAAAACATTCAGTCCTGGTGATTATAACACTCTCCATCTGGAGAATCCATCACAACCTTTACAGGCTTATTCCACTAGCTAATTGCTATCTCTGGCACAGATCTGCATCTTAGTTTTAGCCCGTATTTTCTGGTTACCAGTTGGGATTTTGCAATATCTTTATCAGATACCGTGAGGAGCCCTGCACTGTCAGTCCTTTAATGCTTTAAACAGATGGAACCTGGAGCCCTGTAATTATATCACTGTTGTCAAAAAGTCTTTTTCAGTGTGTAAAGCCAACCTGGACCAGCTGAACTAGAGGCTAATCACATATAATATCACCTCTGCAATGTGACTCAATGTTCTTTGTTTATGTCGCTCATTAACACTTGCCATTTCAGACACTGGCAGCCTGGGAGACCCCCCATCCCTCTTGTTATCTGGTCAGGCATGGTAGGCACTGCCTACCATCTTTTACTGTAGCTTGCAGTTTTTGTTCCTGGGGCAAAGAATTGGATCTGCTCATGTCCATATTGTTTCTTCATGCCTGGCTTAAGTAGTGATCCAGATCACTCAATGCAATTAATCCTCTTCACTTCTCCCAGTGGCCCTTGTCAGATCCCAGTGTCTTTTATCCAGAACAATTTCTTCCTCAGCACTGTTAATAAAAAGTGTGTATGATGCAAATGAATCCTTGAACTGGAAACACTGCTGCTTGGTGAGGGGACTTCAATTGTGGCTATGTGCAGAAGTCAGTCCCGCAGCCACCTTTTAATTCTGATTTACTCCATGCAATTTAAAAGGTGGCACACAATTGAAGAATAAATCTGGGCTGTTTTAAAAGATAACCTATTTGGGTTTTCTTATGCCTCATAAAATTCCACCCTGCCTGGATGTAAAAGCCTATATTTAACTGCTGGAAGTCTGAGGCTTCTCTGATTATTTGTGTATTAACCCCCTCAACACACATTCCTGCTGTTTTCAGACAACCTGTTGGTATTTACTCATTCCACCACATGTCTGTGGCTGCTGAGGGGACTACAAGGAGCTTGTTTTCCTCTCTGAGACACTCCAGGAAGGCAGGATGCTGGCACTGGGGCCAAGCTGAGGCATGTCACACCCAAGCTGACTTCTGCTAGCATTTCGCTGTGAGGATAGGCCACACTGAGTGACTGGATGTGAACTAAGCTGATGTTATATCTCTCCTACTTATACAAATCTTGATTGCTTAGTATGAATCTCTGTATTGATTTTACTACATGTACACTTAGAGATTCTGCAGTAGTCTTGGTCAGAATTACATTGGGGCAGATCAAGCAAGTGAAAGGAAAGTCAGAAATGCATTCATTATGTTGAGCAAACACACTTCAAGAGATGTCATGTCAGTTTTACCAGTTTAGTTTCCAAGATGGAAAATATGTTGGAGAATCTCTTGGTGCTTGGCTACTTCTATGGGATATAAATCTTTAGTAACTCAACAAATGTTTTGTAGTTCCAGAAAACAGAGAACACAGGGATCTCTCCTCCCTCGGTAGTGTAAAGCTGGACAGACCAAAGTGCATGGGAAAAGGTTAAGTCAATGAGAGGTTATGGGAAATCTTAAGTACAGAGTCAGGAGTTCCTGCAAGTAAAGGGTATATCTACAACCAAAGAATGCACTACTTTGTTATAAGAAGAAAAAATACTGTATCTCCACTGATTTAGACTCAATTATATTGCTCTCAGCTATTCTCATAAAGTGAGAAACTCTGTACCTGTAGCAAATCTGTGTATCTGTAGTTGTATATATGTCCAGAAGAGGGGTTGGACTAGATGATCTTTAAATATCCCTTCAAGCCCAAACCAGTTTGTAATTCTATGAATTGCTGTATGTTTTCTTGGCCTTATTTGAAGTGTCATACAGAACTTCTCTTCTTGATTGTCCTTTGGAAAGTTTTATCCACTTTCAGCAGATGTTTAGTTCCTAAGGCATTAGGCTGCATCTCTGCCAGAGAAGCCACATGTTTGGGCTGAGAGCAAACCCTCCTGGCCTTTGGAGCTGCCCATGCAGAATGGCTCCCCTCCTGCACTCCTGAGCTGCCTCCGTAGATATTTAGTGTGTGAGGGCAGACACTGCCCATGCTGTGTGGCTAAAAGCCCTCTTCAGGCGAGGGTGAGCTCAGCGCAGGTTTTCCCATTGCTGTCTACACAAAACTTGGCTGGGATCTTCCTCCCCAAGATGGTGACCCTGGACCAGGCAAGTTATCAGTGTGCCAGGCAGGTTATTATTGTGCTTGCATTTGGGAGTTGTCTCATCACTGGTATTTGCTCTGTTTCAATACCTTTGTGTGCCATGGTGGATGCATCAGGCAAAGCATGAGAGCCAGGAATGGGACCATGAAGTTACGTCTGCTCTACATCTGGAGGACTACAGAGCTCCATTCGTTTTCTCCTGGCTTGAACAGGAGCCACATCTAAATTACCTTAACTTTTTGTCTTGTTCTGCTGCTGTTGAAGCCAGTGATGGGTTATTATCAGTAGAATTAGGCCTATGCTGAGGGCTTTTGAAAACCCCACTTTGAGAAACCATGTAGGTGCTGAAAGCAATGGTAGTCATATTTATTATAACACAAAATTGTCTATCTGAAAAATAGCATTAATGGAGTTTTGAGGCCAAATGTTGTAAATACATGTTGGTTAGGCCTCCTGCCTCATGTGGATTACAGAAATAAAGGCAATGATAGCTACAGCAAGGATAGCAGCTTGTGATTAAGCTGAAATACAACATCAGAAGATGCTTGATTGCAGACATCAGGTGAGGTCCAGCAGCCACTGTATTTTCCAGCCAAACTGGACTCTGACATAGATGTCCTGCATGGTCTGGATTGAGTCTCTTAGCCAATTACAGCATAGAAATCTCCCAGCTTTGTGGAGTGGCTCATTCTATGTGCAGTGAGGGGTTGCTCTCCCTGGCCAAAATTCCAAGTAATGATGGAAGTGGATCTGGCACACAAACTCTGAGCTGCTCCCTGCCTAGATTTTCCCCTTTTGAAACCTGTCTAGTCTCCCTTCTTGAGCTCACTGGGCTGCCCTCACTGCTAGGATGTACTGCTGGGTCACCCTCCAGCCGTTGCAAATTGTGACTTAGGTGGATGAAAGAGCTGACTGCTGTCAGAAAGCCTAGTGCATAAGCAGGTCCACCAATAGCTTACTTCTTATCCTACACTGATATGAGCCTGGTGGATGATGGATGCTGCTAGTCAACGAGTGACACAATGGGGTCTCGCACTGGAAGATGCTTTTTTGTCTCGCTGTGACTGACCAGGGCTGTGCCTCCAGCAGCTCTGCAGCAGCCCTTCCCTTTGCTGCTTGCTAAAGCCATTTGGGGACGCTGCTTTGCTCACATCACTTCCTTTCACCTCCCAATTCGGCCGATCAGCTGGTATTGCTCCAGGCGGGGAGTGGTGTTCGAAGGGTGAGTAATGCATCCCTTGTGTTTCCTTACAGCCCGCTGGCTCACGCTTCTCAGTGGTGGGGTTTGTGGCAAGGGGGGGGCAGGGAGAGACTGGCCGGCTGCTGAAATATTAGCTGCACACCTAGGCAAAAATGCCGTTTTCCAGTCAATGCTTCCTTTATCCCTTCATACCAGATGTATACATCACTGTCAAGAGCAGGCGAGGAGACAATTCAGCCGGCCCCTGCTGCGATTGTTGGTATTTAGGGGTGATGAAGGACTGGAATCATGATTGTACAGTTGTAACCCTATTAATAAACCGTGCAGTCACTAGATGAAAGCTCCTCCATGCATTTCGAGGGCACGCGGCTCTGACGCCTCCTCCCATGTGCTTCCCTGCAGCCGACAATGCCAGCCACCCTTCCTGCCGCCGGCCCAGCAGCACAGCCCCATGTCCTCACAGGCCACTGCTGCCACTGGCCCTCTGCTCCCGGGCACCTTGCCACCACTGCCAGCCCCCACCGCTGCCCAGCCGCCGATGCCAGTGGGCCAGCAGCTGACACCCGACGCCTTTGCCATCGTGGAACGGGCACAGCAGATGGTGGAGATGCTGTCTGAGGAGAACCACGTGCTGCGACAGGAGCTGGAAGGGTACTATGAGAAGGCGGACAAATTGCAGAAGGTATGTGGAAGGGTAGATGGGAGCTGGGCAGGGCAAGGTCTTGTTGCTTCTGCATTTGGGTCCTCCAAGCTGTTCCTCATAGTCACATCACTGCACCGGGCAGCCACCAGTGGCCATCCCTAATAATTTCCTCTCCAAGACCTGTTATTTTTCAGTCACCTTTTCAGTCTTCTTCTTTGCAACCAGACGAGTTAAGTTTATTCACGCCATTTCCTAAACTGAGCTGAGAAATTTTTTGCAGCAATGTTAACTATTTGTGAAGGTGTCTACAAAGATTTTAATGCTGACTTCCCTGTGGCCGTTGTGGTCATAAAGAAATATTCCAGCTATTAGTTTAAAAAAAGCTGCATTATTCAGTAAAAGGTATTTGAGTCCTATGCCCCAAGAATATTCCAGTTTCCTTTTACACTCTTGGAAGTGGTTCTGTCTTTATCTTGGATGCCCTGCAAGTCGATTGCATCAGACACCAACAGAAAAGTATTAAAGGATAGGCTGAATTCTCACTTCAGTCAACAGTGTGTTATTGAGTCCCATTGACTTTGAGGGAATGGAACACATGCTCAAGTGCACTCTTAAGGAAAAGGCTTCAAGTGCCTTAATGCACAGTATCCTTTCCATGCTGTTTTTAACATGTTTGAACAGAAGAACAGGGCAGGTTCTCTTCTGTTCCCACAGTTTCATCTGCACATCACCTCTGGAAATGTGACAGTGAGTTAGATTATGTACTTCTGTGTGTGAAAACACTTCCCTCTTTTTGGAAGTGGCAGGGTTACAAGCACTACTTCTGATTTTTCTATGTGTAACAAATTTATTTTAGAATAAGAGAAGAAATTGAGAGAAAATCAGCTTGACATGGAGGACTCCCTGGGCATTCATATGAACAGATCAGCCCTGAGAGTTGTCAAATTCGCAATTGTGTCTGAACAGAATTCTTATGGAGAGATACAAGGTGGTGATTAATCCCTGTTCTGTTTGATGAGCTGTCTGGTTTTCTTGCCTAATTGGGGAGAAAGAGGGGTGCAAAAGCAAATAATTACTTTCATTACTTTCTTCATGTTTTTTCCTTTTTTTTTATTTTTTGTGGTTGATGTTACCTCACTGAAGTTTAATTGCCAGGCTGAGCTGGTTCTTCCCCATACCGTGCGTGTGGGTTGTTTGAGTGGGTTGACTCTTGGAGTTACCAGGCACAGAAGAGGCTGAACTTCTTTTTCTCCTCCAGAGAAGAAAGGGAAGGAAATCCCAGTGCTGCTGGAAAACTCCAACACAATTTGTATCTGCTCTCTTTTAGTTCTGTTCAGTGCTGATGGAGGTTCTTTCTTTTCCTTACAGCAGGTTTTTCCTTACATGACCACAAGAGATTTGCATGGTGATATGTTTTGGGAAATAATGTCAGATCAGAGCCCTTAGAGTAACCAGCAGCATAGAGCAGGACTGTCAGGCTGTGGAAACCTTCTGCCGTGTTGGCAAATCTGTGGTAGGAGCTCTCTGAAGCAGGCATCTCCTGCAGATAGTAGCTCACCTAGGAGACTGTAGTGGGAACCAGGGCACCCAGCACCGTATTTGGTGGGAGTCATGTAGTTAAGAATTCTAGAAAGTGCTTCAAACATTAATTTCACTAAGCTAAACCTTCATTTCAAGGAAAGAGAAGCTCAATCTGCTTAAATAGTCAAGAACAGCAATGTGAGGTAGCTTGAACATAGCCTTTAGTTATGTGTAATGTCCTGATTTGAAATAAAACTGGACTAATTTTCTTTTCAGCAACTTTACTTCTCAGTGCAGGTCATACTGATTTAAAAAAAAGCTGTAACAGATTAAGCTGAAACTGTTGTAACTAATCGTGTTGTTTCAGTTCTTGAAAATTCACATATGACAACTTTTCTCAAAAAAAGTGAAGACTTTTTGATGAGGCATTGTAAAGGCTTGTGTTGTCATGCATAAATTCATAGACTTCTTTTGAACAACCGTAGGATTCAGCCTGAATTTCAAACAAGTTTGGATTTATGCAGTGTGCCTCCAAGTGTGCTGTCCTTGCAGAGGCATCATGCTTAGTGTCTGACCATGCATCAGCAGGGTGTGAAAAAGGACTTGCTTTTCCAGATATGGTGGCAGAAAATGTAACAGAGCTTCTTGGTCCTCCTATTTCAAAAAAATCAAAATGGAAAATCAGAATATAAGATAAAAGAATATATAATTACATCCTGGTCAACAAACTGGAAAAGTATGGGTTTGACAGACAGACCACTGACTGGATAAGGAGCCGGTTGAATGGTTGGACTCGAAGAGTTGCAGTCAATGGCTCATTGTCTAAATG
>VZTY01007911.1:304200-345205 GCA_013400935.1 Turnix velox | reverse complement strand
GAAGAGAGAGATTTGAGGATGTCAGTGCATGAAAAACTCAACATGAGCAGCCAGTGTGCACTTGCAGACCAGAAAGCCAACTCAATCCAGGGCTGCAACAAGAGGAGTGTGACCAGCAGGTCAAGAGAGGTGATTTTGCCCCTCTACTCGGCTCTGATCAGATCCCACCTGGAGTATTGTCTCCAGATCTGGAGCCCTCAACATAAAAAGGACATTGAGCTGTTGGAGCTGGTCCAGAGGAGGGCCACAAGTGCAGGCTGCAGGAGTTGGGCTTGTTCAGCCTGGAGAAGAGAAGGCTCAGGGAGAACATCATAATAGCTCTCAATACCTGAATGGGGCTACAGAAAGGCAGGGGTCAGACTATTCAATAGGATATGTGATGGAAGGACTAGGAATAATGGATGTAAATTGGAAGAGGATAGATTCAGACTAGATATAAGAAAGAAATCCTTTCCTATGAGGGTGGTGAGACACTGGAACAGGTTGCCCAGAGAGGTTGTGGATGCCCCCTCTCTGGAGGTGTGTAAGGCCAGGCTGGACAAGGCACTGAGCAACCTGGTCTAGTGGGAGGTGTCCCTACCAATGGTAGGGGAGTTGGAACTAGATGATCTTTAAGGGCCCTTCTAACCCAAACCATTCTATGATTCTATGCCTAATTTAAATTTTTTAGTTCACCCATGGAATCTCAACAGGCCATCCTCTGCTTGGAGGTGTTGAGGATTGTGAGCTGAGAACTAATCTACATGCAGTACTTTTTAATGTCATGCATGCAGGGGAGTGGCTCGTATGTGTGTGAAATACCTGCAAGCAATTAAATCACCACCAGCACGAGACAGGTGATTTGATATTCAGTAAGGTACTAATCCAAAGTTGCTGGTGTTGCAGGGGTCACACAAGGGCTGTGCACATCACCACTTGTTTCAGCTTTTGTGCCAGAGTGAGATGAAAGCAGAAATTGGAATAGGACTCTATTGGACTTCCCTTGATGTGTATTTCACAGGTGCCATGTGCCTGTAGGCCATATCTGAAGAGTGGCCATGGTTCATGGGGAGCTCAGCTCCAGCCTGTTGGAACCTGACTGCAGGTTCCAGTGCAGACAGTGGGGTGACAAGTCCAGTGTTGGTGAAGCTTATATTCTGCTAGTGCTTGCAATTGGCAAATTACACCTAAAACCCAGTGAGCCCTGGAGGGGGACCTGCCTCCACATTAAGTGGAGGTGGGCTCATGTCCTAGCTTCACAAATTGTGAGTCCATCTCATCCAGCATTCAGGAGGCAAAAAAGTTCCAGATTTAGAAGGGTATGTGGGAGGCTATATATATCTCCTGGCTTTCCAGCTTGTGCATGTTATCAAGCTTTTCTCCACAAACACAAGGGATACAGGAGCAGATTCCCACATTGGTGTTGGTCATTTGTGCAGCAGTGGTTTCAGCAAGACTCTTTACAAGACATTGAGTTATTAAAACAACTGCATGGGATTGACTTGAACAGGAAAACTCTGTCTGGAACTAGCCTCCTGTCAGTTTTTTGGGTTCATTTCTTAAGATACATGCTAAGGACTTCCTCTGCACCAACTTCTCCCCACTGCAGAAGCCTCCAGCACCACTGGGGCTTTGCACTATCCTGCTCTAGGGAGACTGGTCATTGCAGAGCTGGTGGCTGGTGTGACACTTGGCATAGGCATTACCCTGATCCCAATACCACATCAAAATGTATGGGGTAAATGCTGGGAAGGGATACATTCCAGTAAGTCTTTAATGCGAGTTCTCTCTCCTTTCAGTTTGAAATAGAAATTCAGAGGATTTCGGAAGCTTACGAGGGCCTGGTCAAGACCACCACAAAAAGGGAGTCTCTGGACAAAGCAATGAGAAACAAACTCGAAGGAGAAATCAGGAGACTTCATGACTTCAACAGAGATCTCCGTGGTATGTTGTGCTTGCTTCTGTGTTGGGTTTTTTTCCACAGTGACATGGTGTTCTGCATCTCACAGAGTAGCAGACTTTAAAGAAGTGAGATAAAGTTCTTGAGAAATCAGGCCCAGTTTACTGGCATAACAGTCCCCCAGTTGTAAAAACCCCCTCTGGCAAAATACAGGATTAGGTGTCAGATGGTGCCTTTGATTATGACTTTGAGCTATTACTCGTCCAGGTGCCTGATGGGAGTACTTTGGTATATCTTTGAGCAGCAAGATGCCTTCTGCAAGCTGGCTTATGCATTTTGCAACAGTGTGAAGAGGTTGCATGGTCTTTGTGGAGGAGAAAGGCATCAGAGGGCAGGCCCTTCTCAGGCGAGTCTGTCCCCTGCTGCAGAAAACTGCTCCTTTCCCAGGGCATCTCCAGCAATTGGTGTCATCGGGCTGGAGGCTGCCATCTCCCAGAGTGTCTCACTGCACCAAGGGCTGTACACCACAGCTGGAAGGCACCCATCCTTTGCAAAGATGGGTAATTCAGATTGCAAATGCCTTGCAGATTTTAAGCAGCATGAGGGATTAAGTACTTGGGCTCCTCAGCAGTGGATGGCAAGGGCTTTTCTCCCAGTTTCTGTAAATCTGAATGACACAGCTTCATGGAAGAGGTCAAAGGTCTCATCTTTTATGGATGTGTCAGCCTCTGTTTTTATGTCCTCCTTCACAGAGTCTATTTATACTGCTCTGCTGGCATGCATCTTATTTTCTTGGTTGGCCTACAGTTTCATATACATATATTTATACTTAAAGTATTTCCTGTTTTTTGCAGAACGACTGGAGACAGCCAATAGGCAGTTAGCCAGCAGGGACTTTGATGGGCATGAGGATAAGTCAACAGAGGGCCTTTATGTCACTCAGAGTGAGTACTGTGCTAATCTGTTTTGAAGTTGCATATGTATTTGTATATGCACACATATATGTGTTGGAGTTAAGACGGATACTTTGCTGTTAATTGTTACTGCCCTTAGGGATTGATTTTACCTTGCTAGTTCATTACATAATGTTATTTAAGCTGTAGACTGGATTGTTCAGACTCTTTTTTTTCTCTGAGGTCAAGAACCAGGCAGTGGGAGTTAATGGCAATACAATTTAGCTTATTTTTGATAAATATTTATCTGAAATTATCAAGTGTTACTCGAGGGGGGTCATTTCTAGAGATGCATGCCTTTTAGAGAAAGCAGATTCTTCTCTGGGAAGATCCCGGAGCATCCTCTGCTGACTATATGTCAATGTCATAATGACTGACATGAGGGAGAACAGAGCAGGACCCTCCTTTTCACAAAGGATGGAAAGACAAAGATTTTTCAACCCCTATTGCTATGGAAAACAACTGTCCTCAAACAGTTTTAGGCTCCTGTAATGACTGAGCACAGCTTTTCCTGCCATGTACTGATGGCACCATGTGACCAGTCAAACCCAAACCTCAGCAGCTGGGTGCTGCATGATGGCGTGTGGCTTCTCATGTATCCTGTGCGTCTCCAGCACACTTCCAGAAGAGCTTGACCACCCGGGAGCTGTGCAGGACCTTGCAGGCTTGAATCCCATTGAAGCCAAATGTTGTGTACAACCAATCCCTGTTTGATTTATTGCACCAAGAGTTCCTTTGGAAGATGAGCTGCCACTGCAAATCCTTAGATGGAGAATATGCCACCCTGTTTAGCAGCGCAGTGTTTAATAGCACTCAGCCTGCCTTGTTGCCAGCCCTGCAACATCCACTTGCTGCTCCAAATGCAGGAGAGCTTTCTCCTCACTCCCACCAGCAGTGACAGTGGCAGCATGGCAACTTTGCTGATGTCCATGTGTGCACAAACCAGAAGACAATCTGATGTTCTTTTCCGTGACTCTGTTAGCTTGCCATATTACAAGATGCCACAAGGGCATGTAGATACTGCTGTGAATCCAAGGGGATGATCTGTTAAGCAAATAGAATTGCTGTGCATGTCTTGACATCTCTGGGAAGTGTTCAAATAGGGTAAGTTGCACAGTGCGAATTGCACACTGGGGTCTGCTGTCTCCATATAGGCAGCCTGGCTTAAATCCCAGGATCGACTCAATTTGAGTCTTTTTCCAGCACATGAACATGCTCTGTGCTTCTGCTGATTAGCATCTAGCAGTAAAACTTTGCACTATGCACTGAGCGTATTACTTTGCACTATGCACTAAGTATATTACTGCTATCAGCTTATGAACAAATATAGCTTTTTGGATCCTATCACACAAGACGGGCTGAATGCTTTGAGTGTCTCCCGGCTAGGCCAGAGAGCTAAATGTTACCAATGCAATGCAGAATGCAGAATGCTTCCAAGAATAGAAAAATGGGCTCATGTAAAGCAGGTCCTTCCAGTCCTGTTCTTTGGGCTGCTGGGGCACACACAGTAATGATGATATCAGGATATCAGCCTAAAACACCCATAAAAGCTATTGCTTGGAAGTCCTCTCTTGCTGGCTGCAATGTTTGTGAGTCTTCCCCAGAGCCAGACCATGACCAGGTTGCACCCCAGTGCCAGCTGGGAGGTTTTGAAAGCCTGGTACTCAGATCTTTTGATGGGATGCTTGGACAGAAGACTGAAAGGAGAAAGGGTGCAGGTTGCTTTATCTGCTCTTTATGCTCTTGTCTGCTGAGACTGAAACAGTAGTTTTTAGATGAGAAAATAAAATTTTTTCATTAGTAAAGCAGAAGAGGTGCTCCCACCAGCTGTTACAATTTTGTTCTGAAACTCGTGTGGTTTTTTTCCCTAAGATTAGTAGCTTATTAAGACTGATTAGTCAATGCAAATCTTAATTTTCATTAGGAAAGCAAAAGCAAAACTGTAGTCCCTGTTCTATGGAAAACAGCCTCAAAACATGATCCCACAACAACCTCAACTTATATAAAAAGACTTCCAACATTAGCAAGTTCCTGAAAGCTACCAATTCAAACTAGTCTCATGATTCTGTGAAGAAGAAAAGATAAAACTTATTAGGGTTTTTTAACACTTACTCTTGGTAATAATGCAGATGCAGAATGAGCACTGCATTAATGTAGCAAAACTCCAGTAATAGGAAAAACTCCCTGGAAAAGAAATCTGGCAAGGCGGGATGTGCAGGGATCATTCCTCAGTTCCTCACAGTGCAGAGCAGTTATACTCTCTGAGATGGGGACCAAGAGGTGACAAAAACTCTTATTCTTTGTAATAGTAATAGGCAAAGCCAGTCTGCGTGCCTCAAAGTATTAAGTGGTCGGCATTTGTGTCTGAGAAAAATGTTACCCTTGTATTGGGGGCAGGAGAGAACTCACAGCCTAATAGTTTCATGATAATTATGTGATGTTTTTGTCAGTGGAAAACATTCCTTTAAGGAAAGACATGAAGCAATGAACAATGAAGGCATGTGGAGGTATTAAGGCAGGAAATAATCAGGGCAGAGGCAGAAATTTCTGAGAGCCAAAGTCAAAGGGAGTTTCTTGCCCTCATTTCACAGCTGAAGGCACCTGCACAGGGAACAGCATTCTGAAGAAATGGTGTCATATAATAAAATGCATCTATTCTGAGTGAGTTTCCACTGACCTCTGAAGGAGAGCTGGAAATCTGATTTCAGTTTGCAATACATGAAAGTCAAATGACATATTTCATGAATATGAAATGGAAATGTCCTAAGTGTTAATCGAACCATGCTTAAGACTCCTATAACACTTCGTAGGGTAAGGAAAGCTGTTGTAAGTTTCAGTGGATGTTTAGTGACTTCTCTGACAGCAAAAGATCAAGCCTTTCTGTATCCTGGCTTAGGTCAGTGATCAAAAGTAACCATGTACTAAGCTACTTATTAAATATTACAATTGATCATAATTATTCATGCCAAAGCAGAATCTCTGTTAATCCTCATCTGATAAAACAGACTCAAGGACCTCAACATCTCTTGCAGATTCTCAGCCTATTCTTCATGCTGATGTAGTCCAAACTGTAGAGAGCTGTTAGGAATCTGCCATTTGGGAAGATTGCAGAAGATTGCAATGAGCTGTGTTGGTGCTTAGCCACTCATAAAGTGTGTAGTGTAGGCCTGTGCTATCTGTAATGTAATGTTACTTATGAGTGGCTTTGAGGGCACTCATTCAACTGATCTAGGTAAATGGTACATTAAAAACACATTTCTTGTGTTTCTTTCAAGACCTAATCAGATCAAAACCTTCTATTAAGCATGAAGTCTGTGTGAAAAGCTGGCAATGACATCTGAGGGTAGTGAAGGGAAGGCAGTTATTGAGTCTATCTTTCTTTCTGTCTAGTGCTTCAAAGCAAGGTCAAGGCTGTCCTATTCTTGGTGTACCTTCCCAGGTTGACAACTCAAAAAGCCTGTTTGTGAAGCACCGAAAGGAAGCTTTTGGTTTGATCCTCTTCTACCCAGCCACAGATTATCAATGTAATGTCCTTGGTGTATTGAGGTGCAGCAATCCAAGGCAGTGAGTGAAAAGCTGTGATATTACAACTGTGAAGTACAGCAGAAAAGCCTTTTGGGGTCTGTTCAACGATGTGATATAGCTATAACCCACCAGACAATAGAGTCTGTTAGGTAAAAAACATATGCCTGGGCAGAAGGTACATGCAAGTGTAAATTGGTAATTTTAGACTTTAAGTAAATTGGTAATTTTAGACTTTAAGGATACCTGTATGTAGTTGAAGAGAATTTAAGGTATGTTTGACGGAGTCCTTCTTTGCTAAAAATTAATGCAATATATGAAAGTGCTTATAAATTGCACCTCCAGCATTTTGCAGGGAGGAGCTGTTTCTTGTAAGCTTTCTGGTGGGTTTAGTGGTCGTTTTGTGTCCTCCTTTTAGCACAGGACAGAAAGTGTAATGCAACAGAGCAAACTGCATGCTTCAAGTTCATCAGATGAAATCTGACAGTGAAAGCCCCAAGATCTGTTTTTGTATGTGCTGTACTCCTGTAAAATGGTTTTCAAATCTGGAGCACAGCAAATGTGGTCTCAACATGAGTCAGTGGAGTGCTACAGGGCTGACATAGCATTCATCTTCCACCTTCTTCACCCTCTAATGAAATTAGCTGAGTGATAATTTGCTCATTTTTTACTTTTGTACCATAGATATTGATGTTTCTTCTGGTGAAACTGAAGTAAGTATGTTTGCATTAAAGGGAGAGACCTGCAAGTTCAGTATAAAATTAAAGATTCAGTATAAAATTATAAGATTAAGGCACATCATGCTGAGATGGGTCATGATGACAGTTCACAGCATGGATAGTGTGCAGAGCACCCCTTGAACTTTGCTCATGGGCTTTGCAGAAGCGAGTATGTCAGTGATAGTGCCAGGGAATGTTTTGTGAGGTGCTGAATTTCTCCATTTAGGATGAATGGGAAGGTGGATTTGGGCTCACCTCAACCACTTATGCCTTCCTCTTGGCTTCAGTTGTTGGCATCTCACCTTGCTGCAGGCACCCACTGCTATAGTTTAAATTAAACCTTTTCTCATCACATCTTCAATTAGCAAAGAGTAAGACTCTTTTGGGGGTATTTCAGTGAACTGTCTTTGCCCACATGAAATTTCTTGACCCTTGTCAGGGGGAACCAGATTGTGATGGGCCTGTCAACTTGACTTCATACCTGGATGGGACAGGCTGGATATTAGAGACCATTAGGATTTTCCATGTTTTGGTATATTTGAGCAATTTTCCATATCAGCAGAAAAATAATGAGTTCTCTAATGCTGTATTTAAAAAGTCAGAAATCAAAACACTGTTTAATTGATGCCAAATTAGCTTTTGGAGGAGATTTTCCTTCCTGGAAGTTTGGCAAATTCTCTATTTTTGGTGTCATTCAGAATGAATGAAATGAATGAATGAAACCTCTATCGCTCGTCCCTTCCAATCATTGACTGTTTGCAGTCCAATGCTGGAGATCCAGTGGTTGGCCCATGATGCTTATTTCCCCCTGTTTTCCCCAAAATATCTTCTCAGCAGTGTCAGGTAGAAGGACCCGAGCCTTTCCCAAGGCACTTGCCAATTAATTCAATAATGGGTCTTCAGTTTGTAGCTGCAGAAAAAGAAGTGAGAAAAGCTGAGTTAACCAGTTGTGTTTCTTTTAATGTTATTTGAAGTCTTATTCTAAAAGGGGATGATTTTTCACCACAAAGGTTATCTACATGTTTTCATTTCATTCCCGATGCTTTAAAGTGCTTATTAAGAGAGAAGCATCGATCACTGGACCCCTAGAGGAGGAGAAAGTCACCCAGTGCCACCATAGGGTTGGAATGCCTCCCACAGCCCCCCTTTCTCACTATGGCCAGAGAAGGCCTGTTCAGATGCCTCCTGTGTTTTCCCCTCTTTCTGTTTTATAGCACTCCAGCACTGATCTATGTATATTATTTGGTTTCTTCATGTGTTCTGTATCTCATGACCTCTATCCTTGCAAATAAAATGGACCAAGTGTGGCACAGCTGGTATCCATGTGGCTGTTTCTTATCCCTTAGAGAAGGGCAGCAGCATCAAATTGGGCAGCTGTAAACAGCCCTTCACATAGCCTGTCCTCATCAGGGCCTAGGAATTGCATGGACAATGCGTAGCTGGTGCAAGCCAAAATTTTGCTAGGGAACATCCTTGTAACTCAGCAGAGTGGACTATTATGAGACAGTGCTCAGGACCACGTACTCTGCTACTGCAGATGCAGCCCAGGCTACCCCTGTTTCTGCTTTTGCCACTCACATAAAGCTGGGCACTGAGGAGATGAGCTTTGGCAGTGGAAACTCCTTGCCCGCTATGTCTCAGCACTGTGTTGTAGTGGCCCCTCTTGGTGCTGCTTCACATAATTTTTGCTTTTCTAGGAATGTAGCACCTCCAGGGGTGACCCAGGCCTTGTGAGCTGTCCTCATGGAGTAGCTCTGGTTCTTTTCTTTCTTCCAGACAAAGAACACTTGAAGGAGAAGGAGAAGTTGGAGATGGAGCTGGCAGCTGTGCGCTCTGCCAATGAGGACCAGAGGAGGCATATCGAAATCCTTGACCAAGCCCTAAACAATGCACAAGCCAAGGTCATCAAACTGGAAGAGGAGGTAAGGCATGAGCAAGATTTCTCTGCTCCGAGGCCAGTGATTAAGTCCTTCTCCATCCAGGTCACGAGAGACTTTAAGTAAATTGGTGACAGGTCTTCCTGCTTCCCTTCCACTGCGCTCTTGTAGGGAAAACACATAGTTACAGAATCCTGAGTCAAACAAGCAAAGGAGACCACAACCATAGATGCTTTCAGATCCAAGTCCAGCATGTAACCAGGAGCAATACCAAAATCAACTAGCAGGTGGCTTTGAACGTAACAAAAATATCAGATAAAAACCTTAATACTCACTGGCTTGGTATGTTGGTACATCGTATTTCTCCCCAAAGCCACCAGGAGGTTTTTCAGATGTCTACAACAGCACAGTGGTGCACAGGGCTTGACAACTTCACATCTGAATTGTGATCTCAGAAAATACCATAGAATCATAGAATGTCTGATTTGCTCAAGGCAGGACCTTCCAGAATTTAGAGCTGCAAAGAGCTACATGTTTTATTCGAGAACTTGAAAAAACGTATCATATCATGAGACACAAGAAATGCAGAACCCCCAACAGGTCTTGAGACAATGTTCCTGTAAGCCTGATAGTGATGGGAAGACAAATCCCAGGAAGAGAAGACTATTTTAACTGACACATAAGTACAGGACAGCATCAAAGAAGGAAGGTGTTTTATGGGGAATAAAATAAACATCATCCATGTTATTGCTCCACTTCCCAGATGCACCCACCCCGGGCTGACCTGCTGGGTGCATGGATGCAAGGCGTGTTCAGAGGAACAGGGAGGATCTTTTCATAAAATCATTTTTCAAATACCTGCAAATTACCTTAGTGCCGATTGTCTTGGGAAGATGACAGATGAATTAACCTCAGACCTTCTCTTAGGCTAACTAATGGTTACTTAGAGTCTGGAAAATTTTAAGTGTTTAATGTTAGTGCTGAAGACATTGCTGTTCTGTTCCTGACCATTAGCCCATTCTGACTTCTTGTTCAGGAACATTAGAAAACCTCCATTGCCTTTGGTAGATACACTTAGCAAGAAGAGGCTCACATTAAATTTAACTGTTCCATAGTTAGTCTGCAGCCTGTTTGCCATCCCAGTGCATTTGGTGCAGCCCCTCTGGGGTAGCTGCAGGAGCAGGCATGCCTTTAATCTGTACGTAATTCACTTAACACTGTTTGCCTTAAAGGTAAGCAGAGGTTTTCTATTTGCATTTCATTACAAAATGGCTGAATAAAGAAGTGGGTTTTGGGTGTCAACACCTGCTACTGCAGTTATGGGATAACACAGAGGATGGGAAGAAATACCTTTTGCTTCTGGGTATTTGACTGTCATGGTGATCTTGGCAAGCAGCACTGACTTGCCAAATACACAGCCGTGAAGGCATTAGAAACATAAATGCAGTTGGTGTGAGAAGTTACCCTGTGCCTGCTGGCTGTAATGAATACATTTGTAGCCTTAGGCCTCTGTCTCCTAAGAGCTTTACAGCAGCCGATTCCCTGTCCAGGCATCCAATGGAAGTGTGCCCCTACTGGGGACTGGAGCTGGGATCCTGGGTTGGGGACTAGAGAAGCCGAGAAGAGAACAAATTTTTCCCTTGAGACCTGCTAGTTTCCTGCCTGGGGCATCGTAGCTGTTACGGAGATGGTAGCTTGCTGCTGAGGGCTTGTAACCATCTGCCCAGCTTATGGTAGAATCATAGATGCGTAGTTTTGGTTATAAGGGACATTTAAAGGTCTTCTAGTCCTGTCTGGAGTGCATCGTAATTCTGCAGTCTCTGTATGTTCAAGTATGTTCCTGGTAGGTACTGTGGACATGGTAATTTCCTGATCTGGCTGTGGTAGATGTTGCAGAGGTGGAAACCTCTTCCACAGGGCATGGTAGATCTCAGGGGCAACAACATACAGAGATGTTGCAATGGCATTTGCCAGTTTGTCAGAGCCCTCAGCCTGAGCAAACCCATGTTGACGTGTTAGTGTTTAAGTGCTTTTTTCTTTCTAGGGGGAGCTGAAAGGAATTTTATCCCAGCTGGCATGTTTCAATAGTTAAAGACCATGACATACAGCTCAAGGGAAGTGCAGCTAATCTGTGGCTTGTGTGCCCAAGCTCCTGTCCTCCCTTTCCTTTGCTTTTGGCCTGTTTCATCACTAAATCAGAGCACTAAATCTGCTGTTTCTGGGATTCAGTCTGACACATATGCAGCATATATTCTTGAAGTTTTGAACCTTCATCTTAACCTAGGGATTTTTACTCTTGATTTGGATTATATTGAAGGAAACGTAAAATGACTCAAATTAAAATGTCTATTATTATTAACGGAGCTCTGCTTCATGCTCTGGTTTTTAAATCCACACAGATTTCTTCTGCCACCAGAATATAATTAAGTCTAGAAGGGTTTTAAATCAAGGCTTGAGAAATAAGCAGTAGCTACTGAGTTGAATTAACATAAGGTAGCATACTGTGTAAATCTTCATTATCCTGAGTGTCTGCTAGTAGAAGGATCTAATTCAAAAATATGTAGGTGGTATTCTCACCACATGTCATTTAGGAGACTGCTGCTGGAATTGTGTGTCTGGTCCCTGCTTTGAATAGAAGACAATATTCAGAGAGGCTTCAGAAAATAGCTGTAGAATTCATTTGGGTGCCAGAAGCTGTTCTGTGCTGTGAACGGTTAAAGTTGGAAGGTGGCTGAGCTCCAGTCCATGCACATGAACATGGAGAAGGGATTGCTGTCAGCCAGATTAAACGTTGCTCTTTAGCATAAGAAGAAATAATGAGATGCAGTGTTTGTGGGCTAAAGCTGAGCAAATCGGACTGGAAATAAAGAGCTGGAGTAATTGACACTGAAACAACCCACTTAATGTGATAGGGGATCTTCATGTCTTAAAATCTTTAACTCAGAACTTTTATCTGTAAAATAAATATTCTGTAGTTCATATTAGAAATTTGTTCTTAGTGCAGATATTTTTCCAAGACCCAGTCATCTTTACTTGGATTTATTTGCTTTGATCATCATCTTTTAGCCTCAGCTCTTCTTCATCTTTATTTTCCTAATCCCTGGAAGGGCAGTGTTCAGGCAAGTCTGCTGATCTTGTGAATATATGAATTGTTTCATTAAGTGCTTCTTGCACTGTAGATCACAGTTTGGAAACAGAACAAGAAGTAATTTGCTTAAATTGCATAAGAGAAAGATAGATTAGGCATTAGGCTAAAAGTTTTCTGGCAGTAAAGGAATATAAACTGTGAAGTAGTTTGTAGGGGGAGGTTGTGGATTCCCTACCCCTGGAGGGTTCTGTAAACAGATTATGCAGTCATGTGCCAGGTTTTAGGTAGAGTTGAATCTTACATTGTAGTGGGAGGAAGGACTGGGACCTCTCCAGGTGCTGTCCAGCTTTTTTTTTGGTTGAGTCTGTGTTTCTGTGAGGTAGCAGAGATTAGTAACATGTATCTCTTGATTGCAGTTCTCCTCTCTTAGAGATGCATACTGCACCAACAGCATAATTTAGATGGCAGCATTTTGTGCTTTGTTTTTTAAGTGTATGGGTGAATTCTTTTTGCTTCTGAATTTACAGGCAGAATAGAAGAAAAGTCAGAATTGGCTCAAGGAATTCCCTGTGAATTTGTGAATGTGAGAGCTGTCTTGTTGTATACATCCAGCAAAACTGATTTCTAAGGCAGTGGGTGCACGTGTATCACCTCACCCACATGCACAGGGTGCACTTACGCACAAGCATTTGAACGTGGGGGCTTAGAGGGCTTATTCACAGCCAAATTCCTACTGCTGTGATACAGATGGACCACTGCTGAACAGCTGATGAGGTCTGCTGCCAGGGAGGTACCCTGGGGGGAGCCCCCTACCCCTATCCAGTCCACATTGGTGTGACTGGGAGATGGCACAGGCACCTTCCTGCTGCCAAAGTAGCACATTCAGCAAGAAGCCGCTGCTGTGTCTGTCTTGGCAAGTCATGAGCTCCCAAGGAATGCAATCTTCATGCTGCTGCTGGAGACTAATGGGGATTATAATCTCATTAATTTTCATGGAAAGCCCCGGGAGCCATGAGCATTAACCCGGATTACAGCAGGGCTAGGGAGGTCACGCTGCCAGTTGTCAGCCCTGGCTGGGGAGATTTGTTTAGGCCAGGTTTTGCTTTTGCTGCAGGAAAAGCCTGTATTTCTCTTCACTCATGTGACATGGGTGGATTTAAGGTGGCAGAAGAGGAATTTCAAGAAAAAGTTATTTTATTATCATTATGATCAACAGGGGGGACTCGAGTGAACCCAGCATCACACAATTAGAAGGATGCAAGTCCTGAGCTGAGCAGAGGAGTCTGGCTGAAGGGGAGCTTCACTGAGCTGGGGGTACCCAGTGCTGGTCTTTATTTGCTCCACATGCCCTGGAACAAGGCAGCAAATTTCTCACAACATCCCCTTGACATTTATATGTAGATATTTTGTGGCTGTAGCTCCTATATCATAATCCATATTGCAGTTAATTTCAACAATTAATTTTAACTTTTGAAAGAGGTAGACACTAGGATGTGGTTTTGTCCCTGGCCTTACCAGCTCACAGCACCTCTCCAGCCTTTCTTACTTATTTTACTTCCCTCCAGGGTCAACTGGAGTTAATGCCTCCTGTTTTGTTTCTGAAAAACTTCAGGTCTCAAATGGGTGTACAAATCAATGAGGGAGACTAGAAGTCCTAAAAAGAATCTTACTGATCATAGTAATGACCTTCAGCATCCCCCAGTGATCTCCAGGCTGCAGATGAGGTCCAGCTGAGGCTTCACAGAGTCTCACCACCCTTCCCACAGGGGAACTCTATGAAGCAAATGGCTAAAGCTGTGCTTGCAAGTGCATGGGGGTCCCTACAGCCCAGGGTGGATGTGTGGTGCCCCCCAGTGTTTCTGACCTCCTGTTTCCCACAGCTTCGCAGGAAGCAGGCCTATGTGGAGAAGGTGGAGAAGCTGCAGCAGGCGCTGACCCAGCTGCAGGCAGCCTGCGAGAAGAGGGAGCAGATGGAGCGGCGGCTCCGCACACGCCTGGAGCGAGAGCTGGACTCACTTCGGATGCAGCAGGTGAGGACAGGGCAGACCATGCAAGACACAGCAGGGGGCCTTTGTCATTGCTTTTGAAGGGGGACAGTTGCTTGAAGTCCTTCCAGGTGCTTTTGGGTTCAGATCATTGCACTTTCCATGTAAGCCTTTTACTTGGATGGAGTTGTAGCTGTCCTATCAATGGAAGTGTTCATGGTCAGGTTGAACAAGGCTTTAAGCCACCTGATTTAGCAGAAGGTGTCCCTGCCCATTGCAGGGGAGTTGGACTTGTATCATCTTTGAAGATCTCTTCCAAGGTAATGCTTCCAACCCAAACTGCTCTGATTCTGACTCCTGATTTTCAGCAGAGGATGGGGGAGCTCTGCGATAGGGATGCTGGGCACAGCCAAGCCCTGCCTGCTTTGGGTCTGGGAAGTCCTGGATCAAGGTGTGGGCAGGGCTCTGCCTTGAGTAGCCCCCCCACACCTGCCATGGGAGAATGTCCTTCCATTTCTCTACAGCTGTCACTGATAATGCAATATCCACACCAAAGGAGAGGAAAAGGTGTGGTACATACAGGCATGAGATTTAGGCCACAAACTTTGGCTGATCTTTTATTGAAAAAGCTGCATGGATGGTATGGTGTTTGGTAGGAGCAAGGGTTTGGACCATATTTGTTCTGAGCAACACTGATGCACTTGTTTCACTGAAACCTCTGTCCATGACAGATCTGGAGACAAATGGTGTCATCTTCAGACAGCAAATAATTTAAATCTCAGTCTAGTCCAGAATGGGCTAGAATTGTAGATTTACATTTCTGCGTATGTGTTCTTGTATTTTGGCAGTCCTGTGTTCTGAGAGATATATTTGTTGTTGTATTTGATGCATAATTATTCCTTTGTTATTGCCTCTCCATCCCCAAATCTCAAAGTGCAGTCATCTGTGAAAAGGGGGGGGGTGGAAAGCACAAGGAGTTGCAGAGAGGATTTGCAGACTATAGCCTGCACTGAGTGCCAAATACATTGGCATTGCCTCCAGAGGAGAGCAAGCATATGAACTAAAGGTATCAAACCCTACCCTGGGGAAAAAACAGGCATAAGCAAAGCACAGTGCTATTGAAGGGCTCACTCATATCTCTGTCAAAGCAAGTGTCTGCTACAATAGCCCTTCCTTATTTATGACTCAATACTGGAGACCAAAGTAGCTGTTAGACAGATCTTGTGCTCTCAGAAAGTAGAAGGGCTGAGCCTGCTGGTAGGATGCAATTGGGAAGTAGCCCTACAGGCAGTATCAGGGGTTACAGAGTTAGAAGATGGCCAGACCTGACAGCATCTCATCAGCAGCCCTGGGGCAAGGCAGGTTCTCCAGCAGCCCTCCTACAGCATTGCTGTCACTGCTACTTCTTGGAGATTTTTCCTCTTCCTTGCTGCCTTATAAATATGACAATGCTTGCCCTATCCACCATGGCTTGCTGTTCCTATCTTCTTCTAATAGCTCTTTTCAATTAAAAAATTGGTGTGTGGCATGCTAATGCTGGCATAAATAGAAAAGCATTTGAGAAAATACAATTCCAATTGAAGTAAATTCTAGAACTAGAAAATGTTTTATCCTCTGGGCTGGAATATAATGATAAATCAATATATTAAATAAATGGGATGGAGTTAGCAAAGTCTTGCAACTTGTCTTGGGAGTTTGAGTTACATCTGCTCACTTTAGCACAAAACTCCTCTGTAATTTTTACAGATTGCTTCATCTTTAATATTTTTTTTGGCACTGTAATCATCGACTTTTGGGTTTTCACATGCTGCACCAGTTCCTTCTAAAAATCTTTAAGAAGAAAGATACTGACTTCGCACCTCACCCGTCAGCTTAGAGGGGAAACTTTGGGATAATTTTACTATTATTATTAATACTTTCTGTTTCATGAGGTGCAACCCTGGAACAAATCTCAACTTTTTACTCCAGAAGTGTCTTGTCTGAGTTATCAGCTATATCTACTGAAATATTCTCTCATCACAGAGGATTTCTTATTCCTTTTTATCAGAGTCAGCAGAAGGAGGCAGTGAAGCAGAAATTTTTTTCTGTTCCTGTCTTGTTGGTAACCAAGTCCAAATGGCAGATCTTTGTCGCTGAGCTAGGATATGAAAACCCTCCCTTTAACTCAGTGTTGCAGGCTGGCCTAGGTTTTGACTGAGAAGATGACAGGTACCTGTGATGTCCCAAGATACCATTTACACACCAGGACCTTGGTTCCAAAATACTACCTTTCTGCCAGTATTTGAAGTGTAGGTGCTGATTTTTGTAGGAACATAATAGCAGCTATTGCTCCCAAGGGCTGCCCCATATTGTGTTTCCATAAAGCAGCGTCCAAACCTGTCATTACCACACAAAAGGCAAAGGCTGCAGTTCTCTCATGGTATCTCTAATTTCTCCTAAGCAGGAGATAAGTGTCTAGAAGGAGGAAATGTGGTTTGGAAAATGGAAATATTTGCTGCTTCCCTTGCTCCTGAGAGCTGGTACTGTGCCAGGGAACTACTCTGCTGGTGGAAGTTCGTGGTGTAGCGTGAATGAGAAGCTCCTGGGACATGGTTTCCTCTTTAACACAGTCCTGTGCACTGTGGAGTGTAACAAATCTCTTGCATTTTTAATTGGAAAAAAATCACTTACTGACTTCTAGAGCTTTGAGCGTGGGCTCATCCCACCCGACCTCCCCTGAGCCAAGGACTGTATATCTGTCCACCTCCACTCTCCACCAGCAGTGAAAGGAGCTTGAGGCAGCTATTAATGCTGCTTAAGTGCTTTAATTAAGTGCCTGTAACTGCGTAGGATAAATCTTGCCTGGATAAATGTTTTCGTCACGGTGTAGATGCAAAGGGTTGCACATCCAGATATGGTTGCAGAAAATGTAACAGTGGTGTTCAAGACTAGGCTGGACAAGGCACTGGGCAGCCTGGTCTAGTGGGAGGTGTCCCTGCCTATGGCGGGGGGGTTGGAACTCAATGATCTTTAAGGTCCCTTCCAGCCCAAACTATTCTATGATTCTATGATTCTATCTATTGCTGCTTGTCAGTGTCTCATGGGAGCCACCCCTCAGTGTGTGGTTATCTTCTGCTCCCTCGGCTGGAAAGTTACCTGCTGCATCACAGAAGGTATCTCCTGAATGTACATGAGAACTAATGTGCCCAAAGAGAAAAGCATAAATCAGTGCCCAGGGTATTTTGCAAGCTGCTGTTCTGAATAGGTTACATGTCACTAGGCTACATGTGGGATTTTTTGTGTTCTTATGTATAAACCTTCTGGTAATAACTGCCTGTCCATACCTGTCACTGTGGTGAATTCCCAGGAAGAAAAATATAAAATTATGTAGAATTATAGATTTGCCTTGGTTAGAAGGGACCTTTCAGGTCATCAGTTTCAACCATTAACCTAACCCTGCCAAGAATCATCACTAAAACCTATCTCTAAGCACTATGTCTACCTATCTCTTAAATACCTCCAGGGATGGTGCTTCAGCCCTTCCCTGGGCAGCTATTTTTTTAAAGCCTTGTCGCTTCTTTTCCCTACCATGTTTTTTCCTACCTTTTCCCTTGATTTGGGGTGTCCCATGAAATCCTTGCACATCCAGGGCACAGCCTGATTAGCTGGTCTGGAGAAGCTGTGTGTTGAGTTTGCCCATATGGTCAACCTGCCTAGGTCCTCCTGCAGCCTTAGGGGTTCAGCCTGAGGGTTCCACCTGTCCCTGTCAAAAGAAATGGAAATGTATTTGCATACTCCAGAAAAGTGGAGAAAAAAAGGTCAGTAGTTCCTATACTTGGCAGAGAATAAATATTTGTTGCTGTTTCCACCGGCAGAGGCAGGGCAACTACCAGGCAAGCAGCCTCCCAGAGCACAATGCCCCAGCTCTAATGGAGCTAGTGCGGGAGAAGGAGGAGAGGATTCTGGCCCTGGAAGCTGATATGACCAAGTGGGAGCAGAAATACTTGGAGGAGAGCACAATCAGGCACTTTGCCATGAATGCCGCAGCCACAGCAGCAATGGAGAGGTAAGATGGCCTTGCTGCAAGCAAGCAGCTCTCTTCACTGTGGAAAGGTGGGGAAAATAATAAAGAATGGGTATTGAGGCTGGATTTTACTTGCCTTACCCCATTGAGGCTCAGCACCAGAGTTAAGGCATGTCTCCATGGTGTCATGCCAGTGAGGTAAAGTAGTCAGTCAGTTCAGACAGAATCTACTCTTCTGACACAATACAAAAGTTTATCGAATCCAGTCACCAGACTCAAGCAATGGCCTCCATGGCAGGGTCTCAGGCTGCCAAATTGCACAGTTTAGGTAAGGCAGCTCCTCCCCACCCCACTGCAGGGACTGCTGGGTTACAGCTACATTCATCCCGCACTGCAATGTGGTTTTTAGCTTAGTTTAGCTTTAAAAACTTGTAATGAGAGAAATTTTGTGGTCTAAGCCTGCTTTTTGATTAAGTTTTAAATGAAGATAGCTAAGGTAAACCTCTTTTACTGCAAATTACCTCAGCTGATTCTTGTCGTTCCCAGGTGTATGCTGTGAACAACAGGTCACTATCAGCATTGTAACAGCATTGTAAATACTGCAAAATAGATACCTCCTGTTGTATCTTCCCTGGCCTCAAATAACTTTCTTCAGCTATTTCTCATACATCCCAATACAAACCCCTTCCCATTCCCATTGCGTTTGTGTGGACTGTTTCCAGTTTGTCTGTGTTGAAGCATGGTGCCCAAACACACAGAAGGCACTGCAGTGAGGCTTTCCAGCAACCAGAAGAATAGGATAATTAGCTCCTTGTCCTAGTTTCTTTAGAGGCCAAATTGCCTGAAAACATCCTAATATGGGATTTCCCTTTGAAATGCAGTTAAGTTCATGACTCAGGATGGTCCTTTTGCGCTCCAGTCTAGGCAGCAATTCATGTGCTATTTTTCACCTTCCATAGCTTACAGTTCTGTTTCTTGTTTGAGATGTAGTCTCGTTGACTTGGGACCATCTGGCTTATGTAGTCTTGTTGACTTGGGGCCATTTTCCCCAATGTTTGACCCTTTCTTTCAGGATGGTGGAGATAACCCACGATTACAGTGGGCTCTCTATTCTGTCAACGCAGTTAATGAATAGCATTAATGACTACACCCAAGCCTAGTAGGTCACAAGCAAGATGATCCAATACCAGATAGCCATCCACTTGACAAGCGACTGTTGCTAGCTTGCTTTTCAAACATGGGTTTCTGTATTTTTCGCATGTGCAAATATCACTTGCAAAAGCCACCCTTGTGGTCTCAGAAGTCAAACTCATGACATCTCATCCCTTTGGCAGGGACACCTCAGCCCCGAGCCATTCACGCAATGGCAGCTACAGTGAGAGTGCGCTGGAGGTGCGGGGCTGGCAGGAGGAGGAGGAGATCGTGCAAGCCAACCGGCGCTGCCAGGACATGGAGTACACGTAAGGGGCTGTCATGCTCTATCTGCTCGTTCTAGGACTGGGTTCAGATAGATCAGAATGACCTTCTGTTCCTTCATGAATCCATGGAAAGGATGGGCTTAGCTTCACTTTGCCTTTCTCTTGCTTTTCAGCAGTAAAACAGGGATTGAAGAGTTACTGTCCCTAGATAACTTCCTCCCTAGCCTTCTGTTAAACCTTTTCTGTGCCAAAAATTGCCTCCTTACAATGCAGAAGTTGTTCCATTACTAAAAGTAGGTTGGCATGTGAGGAAGCTCAATACTTGCTTAATCTCAGTGAAAATCCCCCTCTGGAAACAAGAGCGTGTGGTTGTAAAAGCTGAAGCTATAATCCCACTCCTACATAATGAGCAGCTCTTCGCTCTTTGCCTGCTTATTGCTTTTAGACACACAGAGTTTGCTACATCCTGGTTGTGTGATGATCACACTGGCATTTAGGAGCAAACCTGAAAAATTCAGCACCACAGGCACCCCTAAAAAAGATGCATTTATTAGTAGTTGAAGATAAAAAATAAACTTCAGGACATAAGCAGTCAGTAAGAGTAGCATCTGTTGTTGCAGATAGTTCTTTGTTATCAGTACACAAGTGGATACGTATCACATTAATTCAAAAAGCACTGGAGTTGAGTAGTATTTTGAATACAGAGTTTTTTTCCAGGTGAAAAGTGACCTTTTGATGAGAAAAATCACTTTAGAAATTCTGTGTATTGTTCTAGGTTTTTACTGAAAAAAAATATTTAAAATATGTTCTTCAATACTGGCTTTCCCACAAAACCACCCATCTGCAGATATTTTTGTAAAAAGGTGTATTTGTTGCTTGTGGAAAATATCAGTGGTCGTTTTTACTGGGTTTGGTTTTTGTTTTCCACTCACAGATGCAACCTAGTCCTGCATCCAGTGAAGTGATGGAGTTTTGCCATTGGCTTCATTAAAGATAGATTAGGATCCTGTGTTTTCATTGCAAATTAGACATCTGATTATGAAAACAAATGCCAACAGAAGTTACTCACTATCTCCCTTGTATGTGTAGGTTTTCCAGATGCAGCGTTTTAGCTTTCACAGTTTAACAAAATGCAGATGCATTGGACTGTATGTTGTACATCACAGTCAAGCTGTAGTCATCTGGCTCTTGTACATGAGCAGGTTTGTGGGTTGTTTCTTAAATGTGGTTTGGTAGTCTTTTGGTATGATTTGGTGTAATTCATTCCTGGAGAGATGTCTCAGATAATCCTATTTTTTTGTGATTTGAGAGTCTCCGGGGTCCATACAGTGGAAACAACAAGCTTTGCTCAGCTTTGCACACTGCATGTTGATTGTTTTGGCAGCAGTGAGGGAGAAATAAGAGCTCAGCCCAGCTGTTAGAGAAACCAAAGGGAACCTTTCTGTTCCCTTTGCAGGTCTTCACTCCAGATAGTGATGAACCCAGATTGTGGGGTCTCTCAGCCTACCAAGGGATGGTTTCTGGATTTGGCACCAATGTATTACAGGGATGTAAATTCTCAGTCGGTATTCTGGTGAAGGTAGCAATACATAACTTGGTCAGGATAGTCCTGCTAAATTGGTAAAGCCACAGCAATAGCAGGGTTCAGTTAACCTTGCAGAAACGAGTTCTCAATTTTGACTTAATTCTGGTGCATGGTTATCCTCAGAGGAATTGATGGGAGCTGCCTTGTCAAAGGCACTCAAAACCAGAGGGGTCAGAGCAGCAGGATACATAAATGGGGATCCATTCTGCTGCCCATAGACACTTCTTTCATTCCTCTAAGCACAGCATTTATGTTTTGGCAGAATAAAGAATCTCCATGCAAAAATAATTGAGAAGGATGCCATGATCAAGGTCCTTCAGCAACGGTCACGGAAGGACCCTGGGAAAGCTGACAGCACCAGCCTGAGACCAGCTCGGTCCGTCCCCTCCATTGCTGCTTCTACAGCTGCACACTCACGGCAGACCTCACTCACCAGCAACCAGATAGCTGAGGAGAAGAAGGAAGAGAAGATCTGGAAGGGAAGCATAGGTGGGCTCAGTTTTTGGGTTAGTTTTGGCTCATCCATCACTTCATCCTAATCCTTCTGGTTAAGCATAGCAAAAGTGGCCCAGCCATGGTACACATTGCCCCAGTGGCTCATTTCCAGGGCACTTTCCATGGGAAGGGTATTTGTCCTTGTGCTGAAGTCAAAAATTAATAATTTTAAAATCTTGCATTCTATTGTAATTACACTTATTGTAATTGTTCTGTACCAAATACAGAATATAGTTGAGGGAAATCCTCCCACACATATACAGATGATGCATGCAATTTTGTGTGAGTAAATAACGAATTTGGGCTAGAAAAAAATCCTGTTTAAAGTTAAACAAGGGGATAGGAGTGTGTGATGCAATATGGCAGCTAAATAGGAGAATGGTTGCGGGACTGTGGTGTGGGGAGGCAGAGGCATGTGAGTCTGTGTCAGCGACAGATACCAGAAGGACAGAATGTGCAGAAGGGGTTGTGGAAAATGACATTTGCTCTCAGAAGGCTGGTTTTTATTGGAAAGTAACATCTGTATGTCAGAAGATCAACAGGAAGTGTCAAGGAGAAAAGCCAAGTTGAGCTAAAGAGATGGAGACATATCCAGTAGCTGCAGATTGGGATGGATGGGACAGCACTTATGTTTGAGCTAGGATGTGACTGACCTCTGTGTGTTTTCAGGGCTGCTTTTGGGGAAGGAGCACCATGACCACCCATCAAGCCCCTCGCTGCCTCCTCCTCTGCCCTCCTTGTCCTGCATGCCCACCCTGCCACCGGTGGCCTCTCACGCAAAGACCGGCAGCAAAGACAGCAGCACCCAGACAGACAAAAGCGCTGAGCTCTTCTGGCCCACTGCTGCCTCCTTCCCCGGCCGTGGACGGCTGGGTACCACCCCGTCACACAGCCCTGCCCCACGGACCCCAGGGACACGAGCAGCCAGCGAGAAACTGGGTGAGTTCTGCTAGATCCCTGTGTCACTGCAAAACACTGGTACCCCCAGGGATGTCACCAGATACCCAGAAACACCCCAGTATTGGTGGAGAGAGAAGTGCCTTCACAATTTGTGAAGTGATGGGGAGGTTTCTTCAGGGGAACCACAAGGAGAGAACGTTCTCAAGCTGCCTGGTCTAGCTTTGCAGAGCTTTATCCTCTGCAGCTCTGTGAAATTCCACATTGCAGCAGGCAGAGTTTACAACAAATGCAATTATTCATGCTTGCAAAGATAAAATTGCAGAGTTCACACCTTGAAAATGTTTCCTGCCTGCTCATGTACTCAGACCCTTCTCTTTTTTTTTCAACTTAAACCATAGTTAGCAAAGCTACCATTTTCTCCTTTATTTTTAAAAGACACAAATCGTAAGGAGAAAGTGGAGATTTTGAGAATAGGGAGGTGAGGTGATAATGAAAAGTAATTTGAATTATTTTTGAAATGTGGAAACTGCTGTTTTGCAACCCTAGCAAGGGAGACATTTATTTTACACATGCTCCTTTGAAAAATCCAGTTTCTGACACATTAGTTTCATCTCAAAAGCAAGCCTTCCCTCTTAAAACATAGCATGTATCATCAATAGAACTGAAATCACTGATTCTCCTCGAAGCTCTGGATTACTGTGTTTTGGGCAATCCAGAATGGAATTTATTTTCAGGTACCATTAGAATTGCCTCTTAAGCTTTTCCTGCTTGTAAGAAATGAGTGTCTTCCCTAAATTTGACTGTTGAGAACTATGGTAATGAAGATAAAAATCTCACAGCATCTGTCTTACATTGTGATAAGTGGCCATCCCATTCCACTGGTCAAGTAATACATTCAGATGAAACCACCTACTTAATTTTCAGTGTGCTGCCTTCATGATGTTTTAAACTCCTAAATTTTGTACCTGGTGCAGAATAGGAGTATACATGTGGATCAAATCACAAGTAGTAACTCGATAAAGTGATGTAGACCTTTCACAAATGCCTGTTTCTCTCTAGGACAACACCAAAAGAGATGCTTTATTCTGTGTCTCTTAAATACCGTCTTTGTGCCTGCTCTTTGCTGCTGAATTTGAACTGAAGACCAACTTTCCCTTCTTCTTGTTGCAGAGAACTCATCCCATGGGAAACTCCCTGACAGCAAAGGCAGAGTGAGTAGCTTGCTCCACAAGCCTGAGTTTCCTGATACAGACATGATGGAGGTCCTCATCTGAGCAAAGGACAGCATCTCTGGGGTTTCATGTGCATACAGTAGGTTCCAAGATGGTCCTCCGTGTGCCAAACTTAAAAACCAACCCTCAGAGTTTGAAGAAAGATGATGTTTGTGCCGGAAACAAAGCTTGTGTCTGATACGTTGAGACTTTGGACCAGGCAAGAAGTCAAGAGTGCTGAAGAGGAGTGATGAAATGAACATCTGGAATTTTCTGAGCAGAAAGCAGTGTTGGAAACAGAAAGTGGGGTGAGAAGGGGTTCATCGAGGAAAAAGGAAACTGCTTTTTCTGGTGTGAAGAGAAGGTAGCAAAGTTCCAGACTGGATGCACAGTGCTGCTTTGTTTTCCTGCCTTTCTGCAGCCAGGACAGGAGCAAAATCCCAACTGTTGTGAGGCTGGAGGGAGTTTCTGAGTAACCTGCATCTTCCTCACTATCAATTAATTTCTCAAAAGTATTCACTGCTGAATCCTAGTGAACAATAGGTCCATAGATGTACACAGCAGGTTCTTGTATTTGTTTGAAGTGGTGTGGTGTGGTTTTCCCAGGCAGGCAGGTCAGGTGCCTCTTTCCTGGCTGGACAAGTGTTGCTCTTGGAGCTGGATTTACAGGGCCACCTCAGGGCTTTCAGAGACTTCTTTTCTTGATAGAAGCAGTTGTTGGCTGGAATTCCTAAGGAGGGGGAAAGTAGAGGGAGAGAAAAAAACCCATTGAAGCAAGGGTCAGGAAGCTTTCAGGGACGAAAGTTGAGGGAGGATCGTGGCAGCTCCTTGGAGCTAAGCTGGATGTGAGATCAGAAGCTGCCTCTAACTGTGTAATGTTTCACAGTAGTGGAAGAATCAGTGTGCTTGTGGTAAGAGCAGTATTTTTCCTTATTTTCAGTGCCTACAGCCAAATACTACCTTCCTTGGGTATATGAACCTGCCATTCAAGCTGACATGAGACTGAGGATTTAGAGATGTAGGCTCAGGGCAGGAAGAGTTTAACTGCAAAGCGAAGTATGAACATCATCTGCATCATCTGGTTTCTGTGCTGCTCTTCAGTTTTACATAGGATGGAACATTTCTCATTTTCAGTTTAGTCCCTGGTATCTGTGAGAGGGGGTGGCTGTCTATAAGTAAGTCATGGCACACTGTTGGCTTTGTGCAGTGCACATGCTGATTGGGAAGTTTTCCTCTTTGAGGTACTTTTTTCCTTGACTTTGAACTTTGTGGTGTGCTGTAATGACATTAGGAGGAACTTGGCTTTGGGGAAAAAGGCTGATGAGATTTTATGTGAAGCTGTTAGAGTGGAAAAGTGATGGGTGCTGGAACTGGAGGCCTTGGTTGTGAAAACATCAAACACTTCAAACTCTGCTTTCAATGAAAACTTAAGTCCTCACAATCTCAAAGCCTTCAGGGGCCAGAGCCCTGCACTCAGTACTGCCTGGCTTATACCTTTCTTTTAAAAAGACCCCAAAATTGCTATGTTAAATCTATGCACTTGTTTTTGTGTGTACATAGAATTAGACATATGTCATCGTCATTCTCTGATTTTTGCACTTGTTAAACAAAGTAGTGGTAAGTAGGTTGTGCAGACAAGCAAAATGTGTGTGCTGAGTATTAGTAGCTTTGCATTGTGAAACCAAATGTGCAAAATCCTTGGAAGATGTTACGCAGCTTAATATATGCCTTGTAAAAAAATTTTTTTCCCTCTAAAGCTAATTTAAAGGTTGCAAGTATTTGCATAAAAACTGGCCCCGTGCGTGGCAGCAGTGCTGACCCACATCTGTGGCCCTTCCTCAAGTATCTGTGGTTGGGGTGGGGCAGGAGGAAGAAAAAGCAAGGGAATGCAAGTAAAATAATAGTGAATATTTAATTTCATCATTTTTCTCCAAGAAATAAGGATACACAGGTGCTTGGAAGTCCCTACACATTTTATTACCAGCTGTATTATTTTTTTTTAAGTGAATCTATTTAATATTTTGTGTACAGGCAGACAGCTAGGCATCCTTCAGAAGCAGTGTTGAATCAGCATGTGTGATGTGGCTTTCATTTCTGTCTGGTAGTGCTCAGCTCAGCTTATCCAAATCAGCTAAAGCCCATCACTCTTCCTTCTCTTCATGAAGACCACAATCCCTCCAGGTTCTGGTATCCCACAGTATGTTTGCAGTTGATGCTGCGCCAGATTCATGGTCACATATAGGAAACAGAGACTATGGATTAGGGAGCTCTTGTTTGCTTTTGGAGTCTCAGCTCAAAAAAGCTCAAAGATTCATTCTTCTGATTTATATTGAAATCAAGATGTTTATTTTCCTGGAGGGAAGGTCTGGAGGATCAGCGGGTCTCCTCGTGGCCCGAGCACTAGCAAGACTCTCATGGAGCACTACTGCCATAACTCAGCCCCTCTCAGGAAAGAGGTGCAACTTCATTTGTGCTGGTCTTTCCCAGCTCTTTGAACTGTTTTTGTCTTTTGGGAAACTGTGCTGTAGCCATTCCAGGTGACGTTAGTAACTAGTTGTAAAATACTGTCATTTTATATTGCCGTTGGTTGTATAGAGAAGTTGGTGTACAGTGTTGTACAGCCGGAGGGGTGTTTGTACATAGGGGGGGGAATGCAGAATGTTACGTGTCACCCACAGCAAATATTGATATTGTTGTTCAGCCAAAGATTTCTTATTCTTTGCTGTTTAAACTTGTGCCTTAATATTGTATATAATAAATGTATAAACGTGTTTCTTTTCTCCCTTTTCCAGTGTGAATATACTCAGTCTTTGTTAAGAAAGGGCTTTTTAAATGATTCTCTAAGCTTTGCATTCAACATGCTGGCACAAAGTGGGGGACTTCAAGATTGTACCTTTCAAAGCTGTTAATGAAAGGCCCCACAGCAGATGCCATTGATGGGTGTATGTGAGCATGAAATCAGTGAGTCTGCAAAGCAGAGGGTCAGACTGAGAGTTTTGCTAATCGAGAAGAGTAGGATTTTGACAAGATCAATGTCACCTGAAAGAAATGAGGGTGCAAAGTTAATGGCACACTTTGATGGAGATCTGCAGGTCTTTAGCCTTCCATTCCCATTAATAATATGCTATTTTCTTTTTATTCTTGAGGGTCTGATGCTTTTTTACTTGAGAAGTATGAGATACCTAAATGCCTTGTGTATCTAGGTATTTTTGAATTACTGTGATGTCCTCAGTGATAAATAGAGGTCATATTCCATTTCAAGCAGTCGGGAGGGAAGAGGAAGGCTCTGGTTCACTAGAAATATTGCATAGATGTTTGCTTATGCAACTGAAATAAACTGGAGGAGGGGAGCAAAAGTTACCCAAGTGTCTGGCTTTGAGCAAGGGAGGTTTGTTCAGCAGGCTCTCACATGCTCTTGAAAGTATCTGTTAGAAAATTCCTGCATCGGGTCCGAGGGAGCTGCAGGCATGAAAGGCATGAAAGCCACTAAGGGCATCTCTCCCCTATGGGCTCCCCTCCACCTGTCCCACCCTCCTCTCCCCAAATCCTCCTGTGTGCTGAAAAAACAACCTGCTCCGGGCAGCCATGTGTCAGCAAAGAGCTGAAGGTTGTGCAGGAGCTCAAGCAGCACTTGCTTCAGCTGCTTCCCAGAACCTTGTGTTCCCCCTCTGAGCCCAGGTCAACTTGACCTGCCTTGTTAGTCCACCTTGAAGACATGGCAGTTGGAATTATTTTTAATGCCTTGAGCAGAAAGTGGGTGGTTGCTTAGATTCTGGCTTTTTGGCTTGCTTGGGGCAAGATTTGACAGTAAGGTTTGGGGCTTGAGTTGTTTTTTTCAGACATGGGAGAGGAGAAACCAACAGAGGGTGGGGAAGGCCTCATAGCCAGCTGTGTTCGAGTATAATAAGGAAGGATTTTTTCCTATTTTTGGCTCAAGTCTTCATCGTGAGTGTTCCAGCCAAAAAACCAAGAACCTCCCTATGATGCTCTCTCCAGGTTAAGTACTTTTTTGCATATTAACCTCAGGAAAAAAGCATGCAAAGCAGCAAACTTCCAGAGTCAATTTGTTTAAACTTTGAAATCCTTATTTTGTGTTCCCAAAAATAAGCACTGGACAGTGGTCTGCTCACTTACCACATACAGAGAGAGCTCAGAAGAGCTAAAAATAGTAACAAAATTCCTGTTCAAAGTCATTCAAAAGTCAAGTCCCACCCAAAATGATGAGACCTTTTCAGGACGTGCTGTATACAGCTGTGAAGTCTCAGCTCTGGTTTGTTGCCTTCTTTAGGGCTTTCTCTTTCCTACTTTGTAGGAGCAGACATAGGAAGAGTGATGAGGTGCATTTATGGGGAAAAGCTGTGACTTCTCACATAATTGGAAACCTCTCAGAGCTGGACTCAAGGCATGCAGCGCTGAAGCTTGTGCAAAGTGCAGCCATCCCTCAGCAGCAGAAAGGATGCTCCTGTGGGACTCTCAGCCTGAGGCCTGGATGCAACTCCACAAGCTAGGCTGAGTCTGAGTGTCCTGCCATGTTCCTGGACCACCCTTGGCCAGGATTTTGGGTACCCGGTGGTAGAACAGCTGCTGGCCCAGAAAACACACAAGGTTGAGGGGGTTGGAGAGCCCTGGTGGGTCAGTGTACTCAGTGGGGTCTATGCTGGGCTGCCCTTCCCAGCCATCAGCCTGAGGTGATGGGGGCTCCAGAGACCAATGAATCCAAACCCCATCTTACAGGTCTGTTGCTCTTATTGCAGAGATGGTGATTTGGGAGATGCTCCTCTTTGCCCTGACATGCAAGAGTGCTATTCATATGTAAAAGCAAAGTTCAGGGACAGGCCTGAGGTGGGTGCTGAGCAGTACCCCATGGAGGCATCACCCTGGTGTGCTGGGAATGGATGACATTGCAGTGAATCCCAGCACCAAAAATAATAGTCCCAGTGGCCCCACAAACCTGAAGGTAATAAACTCCCTTTTTGCAAACCAAAGCGAGTGGGAAAAACAGAACAGGACGTGTGGCAGTGTGATACTTGCTTGAAAGCAGGATAAAATGGGAGCAGCTGCCATCATCCCTGCCGTGATTAACGCTCATCCAGACCTTAAGCTGCAGCTTCGCAGCCTTGTAAAACCAAAGGAGAGTGTTTGGCATTCCGGAGCTATAAAAAGGTCCAGGAATCCATTGACTCTAGGTATGAAAGACCATGAGCTATTTTTTTTTCATACCAACCATTTCAGCTTGAGATGAAGAAAATATCAGTGCACATAGTTTCCAGAGTAATCCTGGGTGGCCCTGATGCAGCCCGAACCTTGGTCCTTTGCCCACACTTTCTGCTTTGGCAGCAATGAGATGAGGGTCAGGTCCACATCAGTCTAGTGAGGAGCTGAGGACTTGCAGAAAAACTCAGTGCTGGACGTGAGCTTGTGTTTTCCTAGTGGGAAAGGTTTCCTCTGCTGGGAGAGGTGGTGGTGGAGCTGTCATCAAGCTAAAAGCTAGGGAATGGCAGTGCCACTACCTCTCCTAGGGGGTCATAACCCACAGCTGGCCATTGTGGTGGCTTCTCTGGTTGCTCAGTGTCCTCTGATTCCCAGTAAACAGTTTTCCTAGAGCCCTGGGAGTACCTTGAGACCCTGCAGAGGCAAGGCTGACAGCCGCTGACCCTCCAGGCATGCAAAGCTTCCTATGGGACAGCTGGGCTTGGGGCGAGGTCACCAGACTGCAGAGGCAGCCAACATCCACCCAGCAGTTCCCAGCTTGTGACCTGGTCAATTCAGGAAGGAGAAATGTACCAGGAGGGAGAAGAGTGTCACAGGATGCAGGCAAATGGAGTTCCCCTCCCTTGGCCCAGTTATTCAGAGTATTTTTATAAAGGCTCTTTCTGGTAGACTTGTTCTTACAAACTCATTGCAATTCAATGTACCTAAAAAAAATGCTGCTCAGGGAATGAATTCAAACTGAATTCCTAGCACACCCAGAAATGAGCAGGCCAAGTGCCAAATTCAGTGAGTTTCTGCTCTTAGTGGAGGATTGGTGTCTTTGCTCTCATGCTGTGTATGCCTGAAGCCCATCAAAGCTGTGATGTGCCCTGGTGACCCCACAGGGAAGGGCATGTGGACACATTGGCCTCATGCCTCCACAGAGCCATGAACCATGGCTTTAGCTTCAGTCAGATTTGGGGCTGAAGCAAATTAGCAATCCAAAGTGCTGCCTGCACAAACACAGGTCTGGGCATCATGCTGGGGGCAGCAGCAACATATTTGCTCCCTTGGTGAGCTGAGGGCATTGCAGGGGGCTGTCCCATTCCATGTTCTCCTCCAGAAGGACACATCGTGCCCTGTTTCTCTCGGAGAGGATGCATCTCTGTCTGTTCCCCGCTCCTCCGTAGTGATACCTCTCCATCCACGCCCTGCTTTGCCTCAGGAATACGTCCCCCACCATGTCTAGTCTCTCTGTAGAGGCATGATCTCCTCCATTCTCTGTTACAGAATGTGTCTTTGTCTCCTGCTCAGCTCACCCCTGCTGCTGCTGAGCTGGCAGCACTCATCCAACCCTGCCTCTCCTCCATCCCTCTCACATGGTTGCCTTCCCTGTCTTTTTCTGACTCAGTCCTGCCAGATGCAGCCAGAGAAAGTCCAGCTCCTCCCATGCCATAATTTTCCTGACTTTTCCAGTTCAGTTTTATGATTGAAAATACGGGAGGGGGGAGGAAGGGTACCCCCATATAGGTGTTTGTACAGTGGCTTGTACAGCGGGGCCATTTGTGGTGGCCCAAAAGCACTATCTTGAGCTGCAAACAGTACGTTATGATGTTAATTCCATGTTTGTTGTTACTGTTACCTGCACAGCAGCTCGGTTTGTCTCTGCTTTGAAAATCAAATCGTTTACCAGTTCCCTGAGCTTAAAGCAGGCAGAGAAGTTAAGAGCCCTTTCACTTGGGCATTAAATCACACCACTCCCCCTCTGCGGGGCTTTTTTTAGCTGGATGAGCCTTTCCTTTCGGATGCCCTGAGCTCCTTATCATGTTTCCCAGATGGCTCTGTGTGCACGCTGGCTCTTCTTCTGCCTGCGTGGCCCCACAGCCTCACTCGACCCTGCCTGGGGCTGTGCCAACAATTTCCCTCATGCCTTTCCCTATCCACCATCAACAGCCCCCCCCCTTGGCCACAAGCCAACTGCTGGGCAGAGCCAGCCAGCAGTGAGGGGTCTGTCCGGGAATGGGAGCCACTCGCTCCTGCTCCATCCTGCTCTGCTCTTCCCTAGAAAGAGAAAGGAAAGGGAAACTTCCCAGGAAACTGGGAAGGGGGGGGGAAACAAGAGTTATGGACACACTCCATTTGGCAGTGCTCAGTATGGTCTGATTTTGGTACAAAGGGTGGCTCTAGCCTGTTAAGATGACAACAAGATGCTTACAGCAATAGTGATAGCAATGAGGGAGGAAAAGGTGGAGATGGGGGAATAAGAAAAAGAGAGAATAAGAGAAAATAAGAACAAGAGTAGGAATAATAACAAGAAAATAAGAAAAAAAAGAGAAAGAATAGCAACAAGGAAAAGGGCAAAATCAGGACCTGGAATTGGAAAAAGAAAATAAGAAGACACAGAGAAATAGAATAAGAAGAAGAAAGAAGAAGAGATGAGAAATAGGAATAAGAAAAAGAATATGAAACAGAGTAGGAATAAGAAAATAAGAAAACCTTAAAGAATAAGAATCAATAAGAATTCCCCACAGATGGCAAAAGAAAGGTTTGAGTAAAAAAGAGTTTGATTTCACTGTAGTGCACATCTGTGGTAGGAGAAAATGGTCTCTTCTCCCTCCCTGACCACAGGCTATTCCTGGGTCAGCTCAAACTTTGGCTTTTTCAGGTACAGATCTTGATCTGAGCACAGGAGTTGGGTCTGCATGGGGCAAAAGGGGGGCAGGACCTGCTTTTCACATTTGAAAACTATTTATTTTATTCCTTAGCCTCTGCCTCATTCCTGAGCTCCTTGCCTCATTGCCCATTGGACTGGTTCAGGCACAAACCAGCTACAGTGGGGCAGATTCTTTTAGGTTTTTAAGGGGAATTTCATACACCTCTTTAGAGCACACACTTCCCAGCACTTTGGCTGCCTTCACCCAGCACACGTCGGCTTTCTCCTTGGATCCTTCAAGGAGAAAGGGTTTTCCCATGTGAAAAATGCACTTCAGGCCCTAAGTAGATGTTTTTAGAAGTGTGGACTCACCTCAGCTCTCTGTGGAAGGAGCACTGCTATGAGGCCTGCCTCTGGACCATCTCCAGCATCTTGCTGCACTGGGCAACCATTGTGGGGACCTCTTCTTGTTCTCAGTCAAATTAGTGTTTGTTTGGTCCCAAATTAGCAGAGCACCACATAGCTGTAGAGATGAGAGGAGAGGAGATAAGAGATGAATCAACAGCAAGCTAAGCTCTTCTTTTTAGTTATTTAAATTGAAATGCCATGAGGGCATTCAATAAAAGGTATTTTCTATGACATGTTCTTTATAATATCCTTCCTTCTTATAAAAAACCAGCAAGTCTTCCCTCCTGTCAGTGTCAGGATTTGGGAAGAAAGAGGATGCTGAATCTCAGGCCAAAGCAAAGATGGATGATGGACATCAGGATATGGTGACAACCAAGTCTAAAATGGAAAGACATCTCAAAGAGCTGTCTGCATTCAAACTGAAGGAACTCAACGAGCTCCACCATGTCCATCAAACAGTAAGTTCTGTAGCAAGGGTTTGAAATGAATCTATGGCAGTTTAGCAAGGTGCTGGAAAGTGGTAATTGAAGAAAGACAAGAAGGGTGCCCTGGGCAACTGCTCTGCTTGACTACAGTATGTCTGCCAAATGAAATTCCTGCTGAAGAATTCCTCAAGCTTTCCTGAATAATCAACTTTCTAGATAAGAGAGAGGCTTTCAGTCATCTCACCAGACTTCAGCACCTTTTGTTAATGATGTTAAAATGGAAAAGACAGTACCTGGGGAGGAAACTGTGAAAAGATTAACAAATGGACTAAAGGAGATCTTAATGCTCTATCTCAGTAAGGATTTTCTCAGGCTGCAACAGAGATAGTAATTTAGTATCCTGGAGATACTTTTCAGTCTTGGTACTCACTTAGTACTCCTGGCTTTTCAGCTGCTTTTCATCTCTGAGTCTTGCTCTTCTCAGAGAAAACACCGTGGGAGCAAATTTTCTCCCAGTGTTTCCAGCTGTAAATACCTGGAACAGGTATGTCCCCAGCCTCAGGAGGGGATGAGGCAGTGAGTAATTGAGCTCCAGTTCACAGTGAGGAGCTGACATGAAAGAAATCAGCCCTAAACAGATGGAAAACACCAAAAGGCTGCTTAAATGGAAATGCTTTTCACTTTCTGCTTTGAAGTGAGAATGAGTTAAGCAACTACATGCAGCCATGCCTTGGGCTGCTCATTTCTACCCTCCCTGGGTGCATGCTGTTGCTGTGGTCACCAGGTTCCAGGGTGGTGGAGCAGGAGATGGTGCTCTCCTGGGCTGCTTCATAAGACTCTGACAAGATTTGGGCAAAATGTGCTGCAAAGAGGAAAGCTCATGAAAGATGTGGGTTGGTGCAATGACTTCTGACCACATCTGGAAAGCCTGAGCCTGCTGCAAATTCAGGAGAGGGAGTAAGGACCATGTGTGAGCAATGTCTTTCTTGTAAGGATGAGTAACCCTAGCCTTAGGGATGAATGAAAATTGCTTCATGGTCAACAGGAAAACTGTCAAAACTGAAATTTTATGAAGCCAAAGCCCACTTTCCCCTACAGTCACTGGGCACTCTTCCTCAAAAATAAACTTCTGAAACCAATTATTAATTATAATTTGTCAGCTTGCCATGACCTGGACACAGAGCCCACAAGAAGGCACCTCTCCTACCATGCACCTGCAGCACTGAACTACAGGCTTTGATGAGTTCCCCAAAACACCAAATAGCAGTGAGAACCAGCAGTACTGTGAAATATCAGAAATGGGATCATTCAATGCCATGAGTCACTTCTGACACAGCTCAGTGTGTCCAAAAATCTACATGTCAGGCAACAATGGTCATGAACTGGTGAGCAGGAACCTTGCCAAGCAGCACTGTCCCCAGGGCCAGCAGCATGTCACACAGCCTGTGAGCATCAGTGACATGCCACACTGTCCAACCACCCCTATCACGCTGACACACAGGTGTTTTTTTCCAGGCAAAAGGATTCCCTACTGACGCAGAAGAATTCTTCCCACCAGATCCCTGCCAAGAAGAGCAGTTGTCTAAGGAAGAGGAGAGGAAGCAGATCTGCTGTGACCCTGGCCCCTTTGCTCCAGGGTGCTGCACCCTGAGGCTTGCCTGGGTGATGCAGCTTTTGAATTGCACATGTGGTATCCCTGACCAAAAATAGTTACTGCAACGCCCTCAAAGCTATAAATAATTGTGGCAGTAGTAACAGTAATAGCAGTAATAATGATAATAAAAATCAACCAAGCTTATGCTTCAACCAGCAAATCCATCCATTCATCTCAGAAGTGCCCTCATTTCCAAGCAGGAGATGTTGCTATAGGCAACGTGGCAATGCAACCTGCCGCCTGGCCTGGCAGAGCAGAATTGAGAAGGCAAGTGTGTTATGGAAAGTAAAATTTCCACAGCAAAAAATCCACCCAAGGATCACTGAGCTTTCACCAAGGCAAAGGGGGGGAAGTCCCAGGGGCAGCAGCCAGCCATCCCCAAAAGAGTTGTCCTGAGCCTGACCCTTAGACCCCTTGTCCCCTGGAAGGTGCAAAACTAGCCCTGACTCCTGTCAGCACACCTACAAGGCTGGAAGCAAGCCCACCAGTACAGTAGACTTACTTGCTGTCTTTGAGATCTGCCCAAAGCACTTCCACAGCTCAGCAGGAGCCTGCTGAAAGTTCAGGATGGGGGAGTAAGGACTTTGCATGAGCAATGTCCTTCTTTTAAGGATGAGTAACCTCAGCCTTAGAGAGGAAGGAAAATTGCTTTGTGGTAAATGGGAATCAGACCTTCAGCTTGTGTTAGGTTATGGATAAATCCCAAAGCTTTTATTTTTCATCCACAAAGACATTAAATCAATCCTTGAAGGGCAGCTGGAGAACTCAGGAGAGGTTTTGGCTTTGGTACTCTCCTTTTTACTCACTTACTGGTGTTCCCTGGCCACCTTACACCAGGTGCAGTCTGGAGGACCTTGTCCCAACAAAATCTCCAAAATATCTTCAGGAGGCACCTCTACACTGAAGGAACTGGGTGGTGATGCTAGAACAGCCTCATGTAGAAAGTCACACCCAAAAACCAAAGAAAAGGTCAAGGGTAAGCTCAAACAATGGACCACAGCATGGGATGGTATCTGAGATGGCAGAACTTCTGTGACACCTAGATGAGAAGCCAAAACCAACTTACTATTTCCAAAAGCCAACAAAGGACACCTTCCCTTGGGTTTAGCTGTCCTGGGCTGGAATGTTGAGCTCCAGGGAGTGATTGAATGGAAGTAGGGAGAGGGAATGGGGCAGGGAAAGAGCATTTCTTTGGCACAGGGAATAATGGGAAGGTTTGGCACTAGGCATGGACCAGTTGGACAATGCCCATGGGACAATGGGCACAATGCCCTGCTTGCTGCCCTGTCAGCCCTCAGCTACGCCAGAGAAGAGCTCAAGAACTGGTTGGTCTCATGCAAATAATTTTTTTCCCAGTTTTCCAAATAAATAGAGTTCTATTCCTGGAAAAGATACTGCCTTAATAGAATTGACCTTCATGTAAAACACAGCTTTTGGATAAATAAAGATTATTCTAAATATTATTAAAATATTAGTCTGTGTTATCATGATCCAACATTATTCATAAACAGCAGTCAGCAGTTTCAGTCAGTGCTGAATGCTGCTTCTTTTTTTGTCTCCTGAAGATGGGTTTTCGTTGACCCTTCTGAATCACCAAGTTGAAATGCTTCACCTGACTCAATGTTTTATTTTCCCCTGAACTTTTAAAATAGTTGGAGGCATGTGGGATGGGAGCAGGGTGCCACAGCCTTGCTTTTGAGCTGTTTGCTCAATCATGTTAAAAGGAAAACATAAGCAAAAGACACTGTTTAAACAAGGTACAAAGAAAGTCTGATGCTGCCTTTGGTTGCTGAGGAGAGTTGTCCTCTGCCAGATAAACACTGCTCATCAGAGAGGAGACAAAAATGCAGCGTGTAAATTGAGTGGGGACAAAAAAACATATAGTTTATATTAAAGGAACTTGTTTTCATTTCTTTCTCTTGGGATCGCTGGCCTTGCCTTGACCCTGTGGTGCTGTCTTACAGCCTGGAAGTGGGAAGAGGCCCCTGGGCTGGAACAACAAAGAAGCTTTTGCAAGAGATGTCCCTGATGAGGTTGTTTTGTCTTCACCGTGATCCCAGCATCCTATTGGGGTAGCATTAAAAGTTCACAACGACACAGCAGAGCCAGCCCAAGGCCTGTCTTCAGGAACTGAATGCCTCACAACAAGAAAAAAATGTGCTAGTGTTTTCACGATCATTGGGCTCCTTCCACCTGCCTGGCATTGAGTAGAAGGGGTGGTCCTCTGTTTCCAGGCCAGCTTTTGCCCACCCAGCTGCACTCCAGTGGGTTCCACTCTAGTGAGTCTCACACTGGTGATTGGACCCCCAGCAGGTAGCCCCAGACAAAAATGCTCTGAGAAGAAACAAGTTACTGGTGTAATGATGAATACAAGGAGTTGGGGGAATTCAAATCCAACATCTAGAAACATTAAAATGTGGTAAGTGGCCAGGGAAAAATAAATGTGTAGTCTTCAAGGCAGCTTCTTTAAAAGGAGTCTTTCCATTGGAAAACTCCAGGGTCTGCAGAGCTGGTTACAGTGTGGTGGGTGTCCTTGTCACTACTGTGCCCACACTGAAGGGCTTCAGCACACATCCTACAGGGAACAGCATAATCCCTTGTGCTACAGGATGGCCTGGAAAATGGCTTGGGCAGTTTCTCCTCTCAGTACTGAAGTGATGATGCCAAGGTCTCAGTGGAGAGAACAGCTGCACTTGGTCTTCTTCTACATCTTCCTTTCTGGGTGTTGTTTTGGCTTCTGAGGAAAACCAAGTCCTCAGTGACTGGGAGAGCTGATTTCTGCTTCTCTGGATATTTCTCCCTGATGAAAAACTAGCTCTTGGGACTGGATTTCAGTGCTGCATTGACATAAACCTCCAAGGAAGCGTGAACCCAATGGTGCTGCTTTACCAAAGCCAATGAGTAATCCCAGCAGTTCCCAGAGAATCTGTGAGTACCAGGCCCACATCATGCAGATGTTCCTGCCTTTGAGGCTCCAGCTCATGCAATAAAACTTTCTTCCTCTCTGACTGAACCTGCAATCACAGCAGTGTGCAAGCACTGAAAGGAGATACCAACCACAGGACATAAGAGCTAGGAGCTGGAGCCACCATTCCCAACACCTCTGTTGTACTCAGTTTATGGGCATTAATTGCCACAGCAAAGCTCTCTCCTGCAGTAGTGTCCAATCCCGATTACAGAATCATAGAATATCAGGGATTGGAAGTGACCTCAAAAGATAATCTATTCCAATCCTCCTGCCAAAGCAGGAACACCTAGACCAGGTCACACAGGAAGGTATCCAGGCGGGTTTTGAATGTCTCCAGAGAAGGACACTCCACAACCTCTCTGGGCAGCCTGTTCCAGTGTTCTGCCACCCTCACCGTGAAGAAGTTTGCATCAGCTTGCACCCATTACCCCTCCTACTACCATTGTATGTCACTGAGAAGAGCCTGGCTCTATCCTCCTGACACTCTTCCTTTCCATATTTATAGCCTCCTCTAAGCGAAAGAGACCCAGCTCCTTCAGCCTTTCCTCGTAAGGAAGATCCCTTCATCATGCTTGTTGCTCTGCGCTGTAGCCCCTCCAGCAGTTCCCTGTCCTTCCTAAACTGAGGAGACCAGAACTGAACACAGTATTTCAGATGTGGTCTCACCAGAGCAGAGTAGAGGGGGAGGAGAACCCCTCTCGACCTACTGACCACACCCCTTCTAATACACCCCGGGAATACACCCGTTGGCCTTCTTGGCCACAGAAGCACATTGCTGGGTTTTGGTCAATCTGCACTCCCTTGTACAACACAGCATCTACAGATGTCAAGCTCTGAATAAAAGGGGAGCATCTTCACACTTACAGCATCCTGGATATTCTTTTGAAATTACTAGCCATATTCTGTCCTACTAATTCTAAACCAATATGAAATGAATCTCTGCTGTTTAGCATTTCTTTAAAACTCAGGCATTACAAAAGAAAAGGGAATTTAAAGCCATGAGTAGAAAATAGGCCCTGGCCTCACTCCTCTGCTGGCAGAAATTGGCTGAGCAGCAGCCCAGAGCTGGTGCCACCATGACCTTCACACCCCCACCCTGCTCCCCCTGCATCTGTATTTCTGCTGCATCAGCAATGAAAACTTGTGGGGGGTGTTTAACTTGCTTTCTCAGGAAGAGCAGCCACTGGGTTAGTCCTGTAATGATGCCATTTGTCACCAGCTCATCCCTCTAGAGCCCAGCTGCCACCCCTGGTTTGCAGCTGATGCTCTCAGATTCTCACACACTGCTATTCCCAGTCCCTGTGGCTGACGGGGGTGGCTCATCCCCACCAGACTCCCTTTGCTCAGCAGGAAAAGACATGGATGACTCTCAGGATATTCCAAAAAAAGTCTTTGGTTTATTGTTATTTCCACTTAGAAACACAATTCACCAAAAAAAAAAAAGGAAAAAAGAAAAGGAAAGAACAGCAAGTATTTAGAAACATCTTGGTCTCACTCTCCCATTGACAGCAGAGAGGCCCAAGAATAACTCCACCACAGCCAGTGGTGTAACACTGGGACTAACGTCTCAGAGCTCTGTTTTTTGAGCATCCTGGGACAGAAATTAGATCTTCAAAAGCTGCCTTTCACACACTTCTTAACTGACCACAATTTCAGACTGTTGCTCAGCATCTTCCCGCAGACACTGAGTGGTTTGGAAACCTGCTGACAGGCCCCTGAACTGGTTGTCAACAGACCAGAATCTGTGTGAAGCTCTGAATGAAACTCATCCTTTGTGGCAGCTGAAATGAGTTCTGCTGAGCTGTCGAGAGCAGACAAACAAGTCCATCTGGTCCTCATTAGTGAGTTATCACCTCTTTGGCTAAGGCACATTGTGGGAGAGAGGAGAGCTTTTTGCTGTCTGTTTCACTGCTCATCTTTCCTGCTCATCAATTACATTCCTTCCCATCTCTTCATTTTTTTTCTCCCTTTACTTCTTTTCACCATTTCCTTATTTTTTCCTTTAACTTTCTGCATCTGCTGGTTCAGCACCGTGTCTGTCTCCAGTTGAGCACAGTCCAAGCATCCCCCATGTCTCCTGTCAAGCCCCTCCTTGCATTCCCTTGCACCAAGGCGCCTGGTGGCATCTCCCTGTTTTCTTGCAGCATGCTTACCCCAGTTCTCAGATTTGATATTCTTGGCAAGGAACAACTATTGGGGGAAAAAATGGATGAAACTGAATAACAAACCCACTCCAAACCAACAAGTGTCAAAGAGGAGCCAGCCAGCCAGGCTGCATCAGCATGTCAAGGGATGGCTTCATCCACAAACATCCCCATCTGGAACCATCAGCTGCTGGTAGCATTCTATTAAAAGGAAAAGAAAAATTAAAAATACATTTCTGAGACAGATCTCTGCTAATTGACCAAAAATTTTGTCATTGACAATGTGTAATTTTAATGAAGTCTTAATGCTAAATCACAGAATCACAGAATGACCCGAGTTGGAAGGGACCTCAAGGATCATGTACTCTTGCAGGAGTTACACTGGAAAGCAGAAACCCAGACTAGTGCCACCCCAGGTATGTCCCTGCCAAACAAAGCATGGAGCAGCCTCTGCCTGATGCACCTTTGCTGTACCAGTTGCTTAATTTCATTTCAGTGCTGCAGCTGGACTGATAGAATGTACCTCCTCCCCGGTCACAGAAAAACTGAATAGTTGGGGTTGGAAGGGACCTGTGAAGATCATCCAGTCCAACCACCTGCCAAAGCACATTCACCTATAGCAGGCAGCACAGGAACGTGTCCAGGCAGGTTTTGAATGTCTTCAGAGACAGAGTCCACCAACTCCCTGGACAACCTGTTCCAGAGCTTGACACCCTCGAAGGTAAGATATTCCTCCTCATGTTTAGATGGAACTTCATATGTTCAATTTTGTGCCTATTATCTCATCCTGCACTTGCCATAGGACCACAGGTGGCCAACAGTCTCCACCATGAGTGTTCCATGTGCGTCAGCCATGAGTTTAAATTTACCTGAGGGACCAATGCTGACCTCATCTCCTTCTATCCTCTGCTTTCAGCAACATTCATTTAAACCTGCATCTCTCCTGTGACCTCCAAAGCTACGAGATGCTCCTAGGTATGTCCTTGGCTTGTTACCTACAGTCCAGCACTGCAGGGGTGAAGGTGCACCCCCTTCACAAGGGATGGAGCCAGTCAGAGTTGGGATGGCAGCACCCTGCTCTTCTTTTGGAGCCAGGGCTTGGACTGGAAGGGTTTACAAGCTTGGGCTGCTCCTGCAAATTCAGGCCACAGTCTGCTGCACAGCCTCTGCTCACATAAAGCCTATCACAGCAGCCCCGTGGTGCCAGCTATAAAGTGATACTATAGTGCAATTCAGAAATTATCTTTTCCTATCTAAATGTTATTAATTTTAACAATCAGACTCACTTTCTCAGTTGCATTTTTTCTGCCTCCTGTGCAATGCCCCTCCCCTCCACTCCAGAAAGCCTTTCTTCAACTTGGTGGCAAACTGGGGTTTAGATTAAATGTAATTTGTTTAGATCTAGATGTCTCTTCCTTGTGGTTATAGCTGCATTAGAAACATTTGAATTTCCAGAGGTTTTATGTGTGGTTTTTTTGTTTTCTTTTTTAATCACCAAGCCACAGCTTCTCCTTGAAAGATTAAATTTTGATAAGATCAATGACATTTAACTTCTGCTCCTGAATTGCTGGTGAGAGGTTATGAAGCACACACATGCTTCTATTGCATTGCTTTGAACCAAAGCAATTTAAAAACTAGGCACAGTCATTATTTAATTTTCTATCTTATTTTCCTGTCAGTCACAGTCATTCATCTTCAATTACACACCATGATATGGCCTCCCTTGGAAAAGAAAACATAGTCTGAAAGTCTGAGAGATTTGGGGCTGTTCTGTCTGGAGAAGTCTCTGGGGAGACCTCATAGCAACCTCCCAGTACCTGAAGGGCCCTATGGGAAAGCTGGGGAGTGACTGTTTGTCAGAGCATGGAGAGATAGGACAAGGGGCAATGGTTTTAAACTAGAGCAGGGCAGGTTTAGATTAGACATTA
>VZTY01007911.1:284788-304117 GCA_013400935.1 Turnix velox | reverse complement strand
TGCATTCAATGATCCTGTGAAATTGTTAAGAACCTACCCATATGATCTCAGTCAAAGGAAGAAAGCAGCACAACAGTAAAATCTATCTGTGACTTAACAACATTCATATCTATTTATTTATTCATTTTAAATGAGTCACAATATGAAGCATCATTCTGCTTTCTGTTTATCTCCAGTCCAAAAAGAGAGCTGAGAAGAACCTTTCTTAAGAGACTTGACTTTTCCAGACATGCCTATCTCCCCTCTGCTTATCTCTTGGGAGACATGAAGTATGATAGCTTTTATGGCTATATGTGACAACGTGTCAGTCTGCCAAGAGAAAAAGTAGCTCAGCTTACAACAAAACATAAATTTTTCTTTCTTTGGAAAAAAGCATCCCAAAATTTTCCTCCCAAATAAGCAAGACAAAATTTGGCAGGAACTTCTGCTCTCAAACAACAACTAAATAAATCCCTTTCTAAAATATGAAGGAGGGGAAGAATTTCTGTGGATACTTTTTTTTTTTCTCCCTCTGAATCTGTGCACCGGGCACACAGAAAGAAAGGAAAACAGAAACCCCTGCCTGTGATTCCGACTTTCCATAGAGAATTAAGGCTTCAGGCTTCGAGTAGCCGCGGCTGGAGCAGGAATAAACACTTGAGCCTGAAGCACTTTCTAAGCATCAGAGCATCCCTTCCAGGCTTCAGTCCCTACAGACCCGCCTTTGAAGTCAAGCGCTTCGAGGCAACATTCCCCTCCACACTCCATGCGGTGGTTTGACCCCGCGCTCAGATCTCTCCTCCAGCATGAAAAGCTTTAAGGTATTTGTGGCCGCAGGAAAAAGCAGAGACATTTCAGCAGCTCAGTGGGAAGTGACTCAGGCACGGCTGAAAGGGGACACCGGGCTCTCACCACACCGGGCACCAGCTGGGCTGTCCAGGAGGTACCCAAAGGTAAATGGAGCGAGTACCGGGTCACCTCTGCCCCAGGATTTTCTTTCAAACAAAACCCAAGTTAACAAAGGAACTGAAAGTCACCAGAGTGGCTTTTTTTTTTTAAAAAAGAAAAATATTATAAAAAAATTCATAGAATGCCTACCATGGTACCTATGACTATGTGAAATCCTAAAAAATACAGATAATAATTTCACTGGTTGTAACATTAAGCCTTTAATAAGACTCTACTTGAGGAAACAAATTCATGATAAACATTTTAGAACCTGGTCCATGAGTAGCTCAATTACTTCCAGCTTCAGGCTGATCATTTTTTCTTATTCCTCATACTATTAAGCTCTTTAGAACCTTAAAACATATTCCAAGACAAGTTCTGAAAGACAAAGCTTTTAAAAAAAACCCTTAGAGGTTTAACTGTTAGTCCCTCTGGAAAAAAGAACCCAGTTTTCAGTTCCAACTCTGCACCAAAGATAACCATAAACAAGGGGAAAACAGTTCATAGAACAAGTGGCTTTGCTTCAAGCCACGGGCCATGGTGAGCTCAGGTGTTGCTTGCAAAAGACAGGATTAAACAATCCCGATTGCCAGGGACTGTGAAATGCCACATTCCTTGAAGTGCTGAATGTTAAATTTCTTCCACTTCTCCTGGAACAGAGGCCTTGCCAGCTCTGCTGCTTTTGTTGAAAGTTATCTGTCACACTGAGCAGAGGTTCCTGGAAAAAACTGTGCTGGGAGCAGAGGTGGAAAATATCACAGTCTCTTTTTTTTTTAAATATTTTTTCTTTGTTAAGAACTTGTGCACTACAGATTTACAAAAACAAATGATCCACTTGTCTGCTCCCGAATGAGTACATGAAGCACAGCAGCACACAGACACTGCAAGCACAGAGCACTTTACAGTTTTCTAGCAGCAGTGGAGAAAATTCAGCAGTTAATGATGCAAAACCCACCAAGAGATAAGGCTTGAGATTCCTTATTTATCAAACTGTGCTTGTGTGTTGCTGAGCCCTCAGATTTCGGGTCAGCTTACACTGCAGGAGGCCAAAATACAAAAGCTTTGAGGGGGGAGGTTAGAGATAGGATCTGCACATTCTGCGGTTAAGCTGAACAACAATGCCAACAAAAACCCTCAAATAAAGCTGAAGCGTGGAGCCACATGGTCCCTATGCTCTTTCTTTAGGACCAGGGAGGGAAAGAACTACTGGAAAGAATTACCAAGCACACCTAGGTATTATGCAGAAGCTTTAGAATGTTCCTGTAGGAGCAGAGAACAAGTGCCCACACAGCTGAAGAACAGCCCATCCAACCCTGGCCAACTCACTTCTCAGAAGGAGTTTTCTCTAAGAAAAGTTACTTCGAGAGCACAAATGATGGCACTAAGCACTTAGGATTTCCATGAAGGCATGGAACTAGCTTTTCCAACATGTCTCCCCCTTTCCAATAAAAGCTTACGCTCACTTTGGCACCACCACTGCATCTTGCAACTCTGCGAGACCCAAGTATTTTTTGCTGTTGCCATGACAACTATGCTGTTAAGCCAGACCTAGGCAGCAGCTGCCTTCTCCACTGCCAGACTCTCACAAGCACAGCTCCAACTTTTTTTTTTTTCTCCCTGCTCCTAAATACATCATCTATATGCCAAAATTTTAGAAGCTTTTATTTAAAGAGGGAGAATGACAAACTGCTTTTCCCAAGAATCATTGCTATCAATGGGCAGGTAGCAGGAGTAACACACACACATATTCTCTGGGGCTGGTGGAGCTCACATGACCTCAAGCACGCTGAAAATCTCGCTTCCAAGTAAATACAGGCATTAGCTGCTGGCATGGGTTCACTATGCACAGCTTAATGAGAGGGTGGAAAATACAGCTAAGGCTCATGAAACATTTTACAGGATAGAAGAGCCATGCCCAACAAAAATCTAAAACATTGTGCTCTATATTTACCCTCTTAAAAAGAAAAGCAGATCCTTTCAAGTTAAGAGCTTGAAAATGGCTTAATTATGAAACAGTGTCTGCAAGAATAAACTAGACTGAGCATAACACAGGCAAGAATTTTACACTAAGACATCTGAGTTTTGCCCGTGTAGCCTTCTAGGTAGAGAGGTAACTATAACATTTTGCAAACTCTGGGTTCATATCCTGTGCATCACTTGTTCAAGATTTCAAATATAATCCAATGATAGAAAAAGAAGAAGGAGGGAAAAAAATCCCCTTCACAACTGAGATTGTTTTCATTCATATTTTATACTGTCCTACTAAGTGTTAAAATGGATTTAAGAAGTAAAAGTGTAACACAGTATCTTGAGGAGATCAAAATTTTAATGAAAAGACTCAGTTGACATATTCAGCCAACAGTGCTACTACTGAACCACGTATGTGGCTGTGGCTGAGGGACCAAGAACTGCAATGGTTTATTAAGAAGGATAAAACCCCCATGGTTTCACCCAGCATTTCTCTCTCATTATCACCCCAAGCTTTACATGGTATCACTCCATAAGGGCAGCGCCAAGCAAGTCCAGAGAGCAGGGCTGATAAAAACTAGGAGCTACCTCATCAAAACATGACTTGTTTGAAGAAGTAGGGTAGGAAGAAACTAGAAAGGAAGATTATTACTTGTATTTCTAACTAGCTATTGCAAGCCCAGACTGCTACAGGAAGTACAGCTCTTTTCAGTTCATGGTGCTTATCAGACTCAGCTATACTCCTTCTTTGATAATAATGACATTTATGTAAGTGGCATAAATTACAGCCAACCATCACTACAAATACAGGTAGTCCTGGAAAGTAATTTCAGCAATTTGAAGTATTTATTGCAAAACTCTTCTCTCTTCTACCATTTATAAGGCAGCCAGTAAAAGGAAACACATGCGAACAGAAAAATATTCACGAAACACAAACTTATTTAATTAAAACTTAAATGGAAAACATGCTGCAGGAATAAAAGCTCCAGATACATAGCAATTACTAAGCATGAAGCTGTCGATGATCTTGATAAAACATTTGGGAGTTCATGACCAAGGATTCAGATCTGAAGTCTGAGGGAGAGGGAGGGAGCAACTATGACCTTCCAAGTCCTTCAGCACCACCACACATAAATCTGTATTACTTGATGTATTTTTCCATGAACTTTTTGTGAAATTCTGAGCGCAGAGTATCATTCACGAATCTTTTGTCCTTTTTTGTTTCATCTAATCCCTTGGCACAGTTCTTGAAGACAACATCATCATCCCATCTGAAAAGGAAAGTTTTCACCTTCAGTAAATTGACAAATTACAAAAAGATATCAATGAAGTCTGTCTCTTTCATTTAAATATATTAAGAACAACTAGCATTAGATCATTTCTCTAAAGTAAGCCATCTCCTACATGCTCCTGAGTTAGAAGTGAGATGAGTATAGGTAGATCAGAGGTTATTTTATCTTTACAGAAAATTATCACCATTTGAATAGAGCAGAAAAAACCTTCAATGACCGAAAGAATAGGAATTGTAATAGTTGCAGAAAAGAACTACTTTTAGACAAAGGCTGATAATTATTCTAGTTATACTAACAAAAAAAATAAACAGCCCTAAAACAACTGAATTTTAAAGGTCCTGTTACTTTTTGTATCATTATGAAGAATACCAGATAAACACAACTCCTAATTTCTTTCTCTGTCTTTTTTGAGCCAAGTGGCAGGAAGTCTTGCTCACAGAAATGCACAAGACAATCACTATGTTCATTCATATCCCAATTCTACATGACACTGCTTGTGACCAGAGAAGAAGGAAATAAAGCCCCAGGGCAGTAATGACATTTTCAGGCTCTGAGTAAGAAGAGGGAAGGAGGGGATGGATGTCAGAGGTACCTCCTCTTCACTTTGAAGTTTGCCTGAGGCTGAGTGGGGCCAGTGAGGTTCAGCAGCGGGTTACCACTCAGAATGTTCTCCATCCGAATTCTTTCTTCTTCAGCCTTTTGCTCTTGCTCCTGAGAACCAGAAATTGATAGATTAGTTTTCTGGGTCATTATTCTCATCTAGTTGGTAGAAATAAACATTATTTAGCTGTGATCACTCAGACAGAGCTTTAATTCCTAGCTCAGACATTTCAGAGTGCCTGGCTCTTGATAGTTGTGCATGAGTAAGGATAGAAGCAGAGATATTCTAAAGAGCTTAACACTGCTAATAAACTGTCAATCTAGCAACACTCATATCTGTTCAACTTATGTCTTATGTTTCATCAAATATTCAGTTAAATTCTAGCCTTACCATTTACATATTTATTACATTAAAAACTGTACACAGATTAGAAGATTTTCTCTATCCTCATGAGAAAAGAGAGCACATTATACAGTATTCAGTAGGTGGAAGAAACCTTACAGCACACTGAAACTTCTCGATCTTCAGCAACACGCTTGGGTTTTACAAATACAACTTCCCTAGGGATCAATTAAAAAGAATACCGAGAAGTTTAAGGTGAAACTGAGCAGGGAATGTCATAAAGCTATTTAAGATTTCCAATATTAAGGAGCAGAAAAAAAATTCTGCTTATACTGTCAAAAGCACACAGCTCAGACTAAGAGAAGCAATGCACTACAGGCAACACAAAGTAGATTCCACTGCCCACTCTCCACATGCTGCATTAATATATTTAGTGAATTAAACATTCACAGACTTCAAAATGAATACGTAATACCCATTTTACATCAACATATTTTTAAACAACCTTTCAAGTGTATTACAAGGATTGTTCTTAGATGAAAATACCAGAGGAAGAAAGAAAAATCTTTTATTTGAGTGACTGACTAGGTTCTCCTGCTTCTGGTATGCTGAAGAATGGTTTGAAGATAGTGCTCATTAGCACTACAGGAGATATAAATGATATAAACTAAAGACAAAGAGACCACGAGGTTGGGTGGGGGTATTTTTAGTTGTTTCTTTTTTTTCAAACTACAGAAAATTCCTGGCTGAGAGCCACCGTAGGATCCCAAAAGAGGAAATGTTTCTCTTGATGTCAGTGTTAACAAAGTTTAAGTGCTAAACTTAAACACTGACATTAGCCAGAGTTCTCTAGCTTTAAACACTTAATCAATACAAAGTGATACATTCCTAAAACTATCTACAATTTATGATGTTTATTGATTGGACCAATCATGTATATGGACTATTCTCATAGAATACCCCAAAGCTCTTGAACAGCAGATAATTCAGGATCCCTGGTAAATATTACACCTTTCAAAGTCTACGCAAGTTTCAGTTACAAATAGAACACCTGCCATTACATTGCTTCTAATAAATAACATTTACAACCAGCTGTAATTAATTGCCAGTGGCATGAGAAAAGGGCACACTGCTTGAGAGCATGGCACGGCCATGTAGTGCCCTCACTGAAACAAAAGCATAGGCAAAACTGGCCCTTGCTGCTGTATCCACAGAGCTTTAACACAAATAAACTAATGTTATGCATTTTCAAAAATGGCCCTAAATTCAACATTTGCATTCCTGCTTCTCATGTTATTACCACCCCAGTAAATAAGGAAACATGCAGAGCAGAAAATACTTGATAAGGAGCAGCAATTTCCCTCATATTAGAAATAGAAATCCAAATTATACAATTCTTTCTTTCCTCTGTGGATTCCACACAAGAAATGCATGGGGCTGCCTCAGTACAGTGTGCCAGCCTCTGATTTACCAGTTTCTTTCCCCATAATGTGGAGAAGACAGCAACAGTGAAATCCCATTTCCTGCAGTCTGTGTCTTGTTTCCACCAGAAGCCAAGCAGCTCTCACTAGTGGGCTGTATATGCACGCAAAGCACACATTTTAAAGTAAAAAAAATCTAAAATACTGGTTCATGCCAAAAACCCCCCACTATTGATTTCAAATGCCTTCTGAATTGTGATCAGGTTCTGTTTAGGCTCATTAGGCAAATTTACAACCAGATGCAAGCATGTGCAGTGTACTCTAAAATGGTGCGGGCTCCGCCTCATTAATCTCTGATGCTCCATTAGAAGTGGGACTTTGAAAAAACAAAGAGGTCTGGGACAAATCTTAAAAGCAGGTAAGAATGGTACAAATCAGAACTACAGAACTACAATGAAGAAAAGGTGGTCATCACAGCAGCACTGTAAGAAATTAATACTTCCCTGTTGCCAAATGCTTCTGGAGAGAGAACTTCTTCCAATCCCCATATAGGCAAACAGACACAGCTTTTCATTTTAGAGCTCAACTCCAGGGAACTCTTCTGAAGGCAGCATGCAGAGCACAGCCCTGTCTTGCCCTCAGATTTCTAAGACCTCACCTGTGATCCAAAGTTACTGAAACTGTGCATCACCCACCACTCTATCTGGCCACACACAGAAACCTTCAACTGTTTTTCTATGATGTATTTTTTTGTTGTTTAGGGCACAATTTGGCACAAAACTGGCTGGCGACCAATGCTCCCCCTTCTTTCTCTCACATATGGAGGAAGAAGGGATAGACAGATTTACAAGTTTAGGAGAATCTAAGCTACTTGAATGAACTATTAATAATAAAACAAAAAGGAAATAATAAAACAGATACAGTATATACAAAACTGTATTAAGCTCTTGGGATAACATCACTGGTAGTCACTGGGGAGTTCCAGGCTGGACTCAATAATGGGTGGAATCAGAAGGCAGCAGGATCAGAGGTAGATGAACAGACAAAGTCCTTCTCAGATGTTGGCCACTGCAGGAGGAGAGTTGACCCTTTGATCCCTCAGCTTTTATATTGAAAATAGGGCAGACGAGATGGAATAATACTCTTGGTGAGTTTGGAGTCACCTGCCCTGTCTGCTCCTCCCTGCAGGTGGGACCACTCTATGCTTTTCTATTTCTGACCCTCTAATGGAGCAAATACCCAAATCAGCCAGCCTTGGTAGTTACAACAAAAAGTGTAAGCAAAGGCCTCTCTGTGTGCCATTCCTTGGCAGAGATTGTACAAATTTCTCTTACCGCTTTAAGAACTAAGCATTTTCTGCACAACACACTGCTAATTCCAGAGAGTCAGAAGAGGCCCAGCTAAGAAGTAAAACTGCTGAACAGAAAATTAGTTCTGTTTCAGCTCAAACAGGACAGCATGTAAATGCATCCACACACCACTGATAAATACTAAACTACAACACGCTTCACATATAGTGTTTATTTGATGGTCAAAAGTTCAGTGGAATCAGTCAGCAGCTTTTCAGAGGGTGAATTAACATTCTTCTCTCTCTTCTCCTGTTTCAGATTTCTCTCTACAACTCCTAAAAACTCAACTGTTCAGCATTCTTCAACATGTACAAATTAAAAAAAAAAAGTCACTCAAATCACTACAAGAAGATAAAGTCCATTTAAGAATCATTAAAAAAAAAATGCACCGAGTAGTAACTACCCAGAGTTCTTATTACACACAGATAAACATTTAGTTCTTCTGTAAGATGTTAAAAGTCTTGTTAGGCATCATCCAAACTTTTAACCCATGTAATTTCTTCAGACTCAGAGTGACACAGTTCACTTTCCAGTAAGAAAAAAGCATTATCAGACTGAAGTGTTAAAATGTGGTGACAGAAAAAAATCAGAGATGAAAATATTTTCAAGATATATGGTGGGATATATCTAGAGTATATCCCACCATGGAAGTTGGGATACAGAACTTGTACACTGACCCTAACAACTTGGCACTTCAAGCTCAACTGAATTCTGTTTTAAACTGATAAGTGCTAATGAATAACTACATTGACACAAGTCAACTATAATTTCAGAGGACTGGAGGATAGCAAAAAATAATAAGCACATAGTAATCAAAAGAAATGGTATGAGCAATGCTGGGAATTTCAAATTATTATATTTTAATTTTGCACCTATTAAATTATCAAAACCAATTATGAACACAAAGCTAACAGCAGCTGTCACTTTTGTAGAGACAGAAAACATCCATGAATCTTATTTTCTAAGCTTGATTTTCCCTATGGCCTGTCAGACACCGCAGAGCCCCTGTGCAGCTGTTGGCTGTTTCTCAGCTCTGTTCACAAACAGAACCCTGCTGTCTTTCAGACCCGCAGGGGCAGCACAACCAGAAGTTGTAACAAACTGCATAAGCTTATCTTTAATGACAAAGATCAACAGATTAGAGCCTGAAAGCAAACAGGGAACAGATCTGTTGAGTAAGGCACTGCCAGTTTTAGTCACTTCACAAAGGAGACCTGGCACACATGGTAATTTATTTATGGAATACAGTCGCTCAAAGCTGTTGTAGGTTGGATGACATTTCAATGTGTTTGCTACAGGTTTTAGAGGCAGGCTAATTCTGAACATTAGTCTAGATTTTTTTATTGCTATTATTTAGCTCCACTAAAAACTTCCGAAAAAACGTATCTGAGATTAAAAAAAGACAATTAGTACAATCAATCTTGTAGCTTAGATACAGGACATGGAGGAAATACTAGATGTAGCTCACAGTCCTGTAAAGCTGACATTTACACTTAAGCCAAGTTATACATTTTTGGCTAGAGCTGCAGAATCCCTTATCTCCAGCCAAATGAGGCTTTCATTATGTCTCAGAATTTTCCACATAAATCTTCCATTGCCCACTCCTCCATGGAAAGCCGGGATGCTCCAGGCGATGGAACATGGGTTGTATCAAATCAAACAGCCCAGACACAAACTTCATTGCTGTCTGAGCTTCACACCTCTGAGGCAGGATCAAGCACAGCTGCTCACAAAACAAGCGGCCGGGGCTGCTCCAAAGCCTACGCTGCTCTTTTGTGTGGTGGAACAAAGGCTTATTAAGCTAAAACGCTACGGATACAACAAACCCACAACAGAAGAAAAGCCTACAGGGGAAAATAATACTCCTCCACCCTTTCTAAAATAACACCTCTTTGCCTGCCTTTCCGTTCTGCAAGATGGAAACTCATTTTCTAAGCCATTTCAGCAAAAGAGAAGGAAACTCTATAGATTATTTCATCACTGTAGATGGCAGCATTGTCTTTTTTCAGCAGCAGTGTGTCAAACCATCTGTGTGCACTGATGACTGTTGTAACCACTCTGTTAGAAATGGAGGCAACAAAATAGGAATATTATGGTGTGGGGAGTAAGACTGGACTGGCAGATGGAGACGCTGCTACATGAATTAGATCTCAAAGCAAACCTCCACCGTACAACTGATTTTGCCATGTGGCATCACAACTGGGGGAAAAAGAAAACCAGACAAAACTGTATTAACCTCAACTCAACAATTATTCCTTATCTTGCTCTAAGAATAACAGTCCCTTGGCATTTTTGTTTCTGACCACAAAGGAAAGAAAAACATTGTTGTTACTATGGTTATTTTTTTTTGTGCAGTTCCTACACTTAGCACAGATTGAGATTACTTTTACAGAAAGTGCTGAAATTCTTGAAATGACTCCATTGTACTAAGTTACCCTACTCAGCTTTTATAGACATTGAGAAGCTGAAAGAAAACTTCAAATCCTTGCATTTTACTCAAGGCTAAAAAATAATGATCACACAACCTTACTTAAATGCTAATGACTGAATGACAAACTATGACAGCGCTGCCATTAGCACCTTAATAATGCAGAGATCCACCCCAGTTACTTGATCCTATGCAAATTAATAACTCTGTGCAACACATTGATGCAACTGATTAAAACTTCAAAAAATAAGAGCACAGAGTAAACACAACTCCATTGTCTGTACACAGGTTTGCTGTCATTTTGCCCAAAAGGTTGGGGGTGGACAAAACATCATTAGTTCTTGACAAGGGTAAGTATCACAAGCTTGTCTCAAACATTTAATGAAGAAACATACTCTGCCCATCTGCTTTTGCCTCTTTACTGAAACTCCTTCTTAACCACTGATTTGATATTTTAGTTTTAGCTAGACCCTTAAAATTAGAGTGGAAAGGTTGGTTAATGCCTACCAAGATTCATTTTCTAATGAAATCTGACATGGCTAAAACACAGGACAGGGCTAAGACCTAGTTTGATCACTGATATTGTAACACATTCAGTTACAGAGAGTAAAATAAAACCATTAAGAAAGAAAATAAATCAGAAACTTTAGGTCTGTCCTCAGACATGCATAAAATGACTGGATGTCAAAATAGCTTTGCTATAACCACATGTGTACAGTCAGCTGCTCACTGGTTTGAGGGTTGTTTTTAATTGTTTTGATTTATCTTTCAAGGATGTGCTTGAAAACTGAAATTCAAGAGCATTGTAATGCTGGATTTGGAACACTGAAATGTTTCCATGAAACCTATCCATGGATTGTTTGCACAGAGTGCAGAGCTACTGTCTATAATTTCAGACAGATCCAGACTTATTCCACAGAAATGGCTTTCAAAGCTGTAATTTCCACATCATCTTAATGTTTACTAGAAACAACATGAGGGATCAAAATCACGGGAGGACATGAGAGAGGACGACCAAGCAAAACAATTGCTTCACAGATTAAAGACAAGTATCAGCATGAAGGAAGTTAGAAGCTCTTAATACTAACATCTGGATTAGGATTAATACTAATACGTGGATTAGGATTAATAGCAATTGTGCAATTAAGACTTCACATGAGATATTTTCCTGAAGTCAGCTAGATGACTAATAAGTTATTTACAAATTAGCATTAAACTATGGTTTGCAATTCATAATAATAAGAAATTCCATGTATCTGAAGGGAAAAGGGACTTAAATAAAATGGAAACAAAACACTTTTCCAATAGCACCTTATTCTGAAGACATGTAAAACAAGGCATAATCTAAATAGACTGCACCCCTAAACTGAACATATGTAAGAGATCAATCCTAAGGAGACACTTACTCCCAAAGACTTTCCAAGGTTGCACCTCACCCTGTTAACTTTTTCCATCAACCTTTCCATCAAAGGTCTTACTTTCCTGCTCTCAAAAAACTCTAAGAAAACAAAATTCCAAGTACAAGTAGAGCACCCACTATGTACTGAAGATGGCAGTTTTTAAGAGAGCCTAACAGCCACCCCCAGTGAAAATAACAGAATAGGTACCAAATGTGTAACAGTGAGCGCTACTACAAATAAGTAACTAGTAGTTGAAACAAATGTATTCAGTAAAAACATAGCCTTGGACATTACAAACATTGCTTCAGTGTGAAGGAGAACATCCGTATAGGTGAAAAACAGTATCAGTCAAGAGATAGCAAATAAAAACAAAAGACACAATAAATACTTCATAGCTTTTAGCACCCTCTAGTGATAAACCGAGGATTTAATTGTGATTATAATATTCCTGCTTCCTACACGAGCAAAGAAGTGTGCACTTGGTTGCCTATGCTCCAATTTGCTGCCAGCATTTACCCAATGCAAGTTTTGTATACTGAAGTGTAACAGCATATCTATATATGCCGATTGATCTGGATGTCCAATTTTAACACAAAACACATAAGTGAGAAATCCACATAGATATAAGTTTTCACTGGGCAAGAACTGTTGAAGTCTGACACATTGCTACCTTTTACTTGTGGTTTAGGACTTTCACGCAGGAATACATGGAAGAATTGCTGCCAGCTTTGCTGATTCTAAAGTGAAATTTCTATATTGTTTGCCAACAACCATCAAGCATTACAGCATTTAGAGTATGAGTTTCTCCTAAATGTTCCTAGTGTCTGCTAGATGTTACACACTGTTCACTGCCAGTTGACTCCACTGAAGAGCATTTGTTAAAAGCACGCAACTATTATAAACATGTGTGATAAGCTCTGATAAGTTTACTAGTAGTACAGGGGCACCTAAACATTAGTCTGGCACAGCAGCAATGATTCTGCTCAACATTTTTTTTATTTTCTGCGATCTAAAAATCATCTGATTACTTTAAACAAAGATGACAAGGTTGGTTTTTTTATGGAGTTCTTTTTTGTTGGTTTGGATGCAGAATTTGTGCATAGCCACAACAAAACTACTCAAAATTAATTGTGACATTTTTCAAAATCAATAAAATTATTTAAACCCTACTCAAAAAATGAGGGGGCCCACTAAAAGCAGAGATTCAGCAGTGCAGATGATGCACTCTGCTGCAATACAATCTCAGAGCCAGTACGATTTATCCTAAATCCTTATTGCTTTGACATCAGATTATTTCCAAAACTACTCCCTAAAAGTCCATTAACCAATCATCAATTTTGCTAATGCATTCTACCCCCATAACCGCTCTCACACCAAGGTGTGGAAGCTTTTAGCATACAGTTTGATCCCACTCACAGGAAAATAATCTCCAAATACAGGTACTTCCCTCTGCTTTCAAGGGCAGAACATGGTGTTTCTATATGGAGAAAGAGTTTATAGGGAGGTATGAAAGCTACAAAACATGAGACTTGAGAAGAGTTCTGAAGGGCACTCACTTTGTTTACCAGTTCTCAGTCATCCTAACTACTTCAGGCACACTAGTTTTTATAAACGGCAGTTTTCAAAGAGAGATGCTCTTTAATGGGTGAGATTATACCTTTCGAGCCTGCTCCTCAGCTCGCTCTTTTTTTATTTTTTCCAGTTCAGCCAGAAGAGCTGCTGTGTCATCATCATCGCTGTCTTCCAAGTCCTCATCTTCATCATCCTCCTAATAGCAATGAATAGAAACAAGCAGCAGTTCATTTGCTTCATTAACAAAACCAGTCCTGGTCTGCCCAGCTTGGGCTCAAATTTGCTGCTGGCTGTTCTCATACTTGGGTGCTTATATCAGCAACAAATACAATACAAGTGACTTAGCTCCTCTTGTAACGTCCAGACAAAAACACAATTGTGCTTTTTGGATAACCACAATTAATTTTGCATTATCCAAATCCTATGTAGCTAAAGAGATTCTAGAGAATGACTGTTCTCAAACACTTTCTCTAATCACTGTAACTTATTTTAATAGTGTGCACAATACAGTGTATCCAATATTGTGGGAACCAAAGAAAACAGAACTAAAAAGCCATCAGTTTATTGTCAAGACTTAGTTATACCTAACTTCTAGACATCAGGATGAGATGAGCCAAGAGAAGAATCCATTGCTCATGTGGACAGCCAGCGAATCTCAACAATTCTAGCTTAGGGAAATTCTAACCCAGAGTTGGCTGAGTCTAACAAGTCACTCATTCCCCAAACTTTTGAGTAGGATTTTCAGTTCTCTCTGGGTGCTCTCCAAGCTTACGTGAACCAGAACCCTCTGAATCACTCCCGGCTTCCACTATAGGAGAGTAATTGTAAAAGGAAGATATGTTGTAACCTGCCATAATTCCTCAGCAGATCTAAAAGTATGAATTCTATTAGCACGTCCTGAAGGCAGTACAATGAGAGGAAAAAGACAGGAAAGAGATACATACATCAGTAAGTGGATCATCTGCATCAAGATTTGCTGCAGGAATCTGGTCTAGGCGAGGCTTCTTGGAAACGGAAGATGATGTTGTGTGTTCTAGAGCATAAGATGTGAAAAAATAAGAACAAAACAACACAAAACCAGCAAAAGGAGTTACTAAGTCACTTCAGTTCACAGCATCCAATGTAAGAAAGGAAAATCTTAACCAAGATTGCATGAGAGAAGAAATATGAATTTATGTTCACTTTTTCCTCACTTCTCAATTTTAATGTCCATGCTAGTTGCTCCTGATGGGAAGCAATAACATCCCTAATCTTAAAATTTGTCTTCAAAAAACCTTTCTGAAGCTATTACTTCAAGCAGAAAGAATAGCAGGAAAAAAAATCTGTGAAGAAACACTCCAATTCTGAACATGCAACTAGAGAGCTTCCACTGGGGACCACCCCAAAGCACTACTGTTGGTCAGTTTGGTCCAAACCATATCTGCTTTCATCTGTGTACCTGAAAGCCCCACGACACCGTCATATGTCTCATATCTAAAATTAAAGTACCTAAATTCTGTCAAGTTTGATATTGTGACTGTTTCTCAAAAATTAGACCTCTGATCCATTTTAATTATTACTTCACTGTATATGAACAGGATCACATGCTTTAAAAAACAAGCTTTAACATACATACTTTAAAAAACAGATTTATTGTTTCACTGGTGCTGCAACAGTGCAAGATGAGTCATTCCCTTTCTCCTTCCTGTCCCAGTTGTCCAGGCACAGAAAAAGCCCTTTATTAGCTATATATAATTGTTGCCAATTCAACACAATCATATTGCACCAAGTTGCCTGCATGATGACCTAGGCTTTTCTACTGGTTGGCCTAGATTTTTTGCTTGCACGAAGCCAGCATGAGAGCCACAGACATTCCCTTGCAGGTCAGCAGCTCTGAATTATCAGACTGATATCCTAAATTCTCCTCTCATGACATCCTGTCTGCAACCCACAAACTTCTTACAACATGGAATTTTATTCAAGAGCAATGCCATGCAAAAGTTTTAAGAATTTTTCTCTTTTTTTACCTCTGGTTGGTCTGTCTCTATTCTTTTCTCTTGCAGCAACCCGTTCTCTCTCTTCCAGCTCCCTTCTGAAGTCACGGTTACGCAATTCCTCAGGAGCATCCTGAGTGGCCTGTCTAAAACATGAGGGCAGGGGGAAAAAAGCTGAGGTTGATGGTCCTTTAGCTGGAAATAATTTTTACAAGAGAGCAAATAAATCCTGGGGTGAACAAGTAAGTGCAGAGAACATCAACTGGGCCCCATATAAACATATATTTCTTTATCAGCCCTCTTCTCTGTATGCATAATATACAGAGATGTGAAATGTCACACAAGCGCTTCTTCCAGCAGTCCTCAAAGGAATTAAAAGAGTTTACACAAAACCAGAATGACCACATCTGCCTTTTGTAGCTATGTCTAAATCTCCTTTTCACCAGCAGTCCATGTCTAGTGGCCTAGCAGACACCCACCAGCACCGTAGTCAGCTTTCCTCAATGTTTTCTTAATTTGCTGCTACAAAAGCAGTCTTTATGGCTTGCAGGTAAGACCAAGATTAGAATACATTTTTTGTAAACATGGGAGAATCTCCCATGTCCATAAAAAATAAAATAAATTGGGAAAACAGGTAAAATATTGCAAATATATGGATTCGCTTCTTTCAGGTGACACTTGCTGTACAAAAGCAACAGACTATTCATATTTGAATCTCACTAAGTTACATATAGACAGTGATGAATTTTCAGTGGAAATCCTGAAAAGAACTAATGAATAAAACAGAGCAGCAGTTCCTCTCACCTTTTTGTGAACTCAGTGATGGAAATAAGAGTGCCTGGGAGAAATCCAGACTTGAGCCATTACAAACACATTGTGTGCAGAGCCTGTCTTCATGGTATTCTCCATAACTCTCTATCTCCCTTATCCATGTGTATTCCTCAAAACCAAATGGGAGGCAGAAAAGAACTGAAAGGCTAAGCTCCTGCTCAAAAAAGTGGAAGCATAAAACCTTAACAGTAACATCATTGACAGCATCAGACTCCTAATCTGAGGGTCAACTGTTCAACACCCTGTCCAGGTATGAGGGTTGCCAGAGTTGGGTTGATGGCTGCACTCAATAATCTGAAAGGTCCCATCCAACTGAGGTGATTTTTAAACTACTAAACCATCAGGTAGATAAAAAAAAATCACACACTTCTAGGCTGCCACTTTTCATCTAAATTCTAGGTAACTTTATCATACTGACCTCAGATTTCATTTCATTTTTTAAAGGGATAATGAAAATTTACAATGAATTTCAAACCAAGGAAAATATTCCTAAGATCTCATTATCTTTCTCACTGATTAAAGCAACATCCGCTCACAGAACCTGTTTGAACCACCTGCACTGTTTAACATCAGCTCTTTGGGATGTACTATGGCCTGAGAGCTATTCCATGATTTCCCTTTCTTGACTTCAGGTCTTTCCCCGGTGGTCCTTTGCTCTTCCTGATTTGAAGATGTGCTCAATTTTGCTCATTGCCTTTCATCCTGCTCTGGATGACTGAGCCTTCATGGCTCAGTCAGCTCCTGCTCTTCCCAATGACAACTTTCTTTACACTCCACTTTCCTGTGATGCTTGGTCTCCAATGTTCATCTTCTGACAATTCACTTCCATAAGCAGCGGTAATAAGTATCATCAAATCTCTTTTTTTTTTGAGGCTCTGCCTTTGAGATTTACACTTCCAGACCACTCATACAGCTCCACTGCACAGTCTCTCATGGGCTCAGTATCACACAAATATCTACTGTGGAAAATTTCAGAGCACTGCTCACAACAAGAAAATCATTCCAGCCTGTTTTGCCATAAGACCAAGAAATACTAACCTGTATTTGATCTTAGTATGAGAAGGAAGATCTCTGCTGGAGTATTGCTTGGATAGCTGACTTAAGTCTCCTTCACCTTTCCCTCTTCCTCCCCTTGCAGGTTCAAACGTTGGCCTCGCTGCTGTCGTCATTTTCAACTACTACAGAATCAAGGATAAAAAATAGTTGTTTGTAAAACTTAGAAGGAAAGACATTAATCTGAACCTATTTTCTTAGAATTGTAGTGGCAATTCTAAGTCCCATTACAGAAGACCAGTTACCACTTACCACATGAGCCTCAAAATTGACAAAGGTTTTTATTGACAGAATCTATTCAAATTTTCAAAAGAAACTCTATTCCAACATGTTTGAAAGATGATACATAGCCTCTAACAGGAATATGAAGCTGCATTTACAAAACAAATAAAACCAGCTGGGAGCTGGTCTTCTATCCTTAAGACAGGTGGTACAGTCTTGTAATTAAGCTCTTTAAAGAAAAATGGCAGCCACAAATGACTGCTGACTGGAAGGATCCCTCCACTATTCCCCAAATTGTATCTAGGTATCATCACCAGAAACAATGGTTGACATAGACAATATCATGACTAGGATGATAATTTAAGCGCTGAGGAAGACAACATATCTTGAGCACCCCAGCCCTTATGGCCTTGTTCAGTTCTCCAGCAGTAGCACAGCACTGTCATTAATATCAGCACAATGATTTGGCACTGACCTGCACACAGCTCCAGTGCACACAGCCAAACCTTCTGCAGCGTTAGGGTTAGTGTTTCCCCAGTAGCACAAGCCAAACAGCTTTACCCTTACATAAACAAAATGCAATTGAAAAAGCTCTGACAAATCCAGAATTTTTTCAACTGCTCTCAGTGAGAAACTACATAACACCAGCATATCCTAAAAATTCACTTGCTGATGTCCAAAATTGCAACAATCAATTCTTCTGTGGCAAAAAAGTGAAACAACCTCAGACTAGCCTCAGTCATGCAGACATTCTGTCAGCACACACTGCACTCAGCACTGCCAGGGAAGAGTTGGAGACCCTCCAGTTCCAAACTGCTATGCTAAGAGTTTCAGATCATCAGCCAACATCCAAAAACCCTACACAATCAAAGAGCATCATCTTAAATCTTTTATCTGAAACTGTTCTCCTTCCTGCTTCACCAACACACACACACATATCCATTAATTGAAGACTAAATAGAATTGAGTGGGTTGGAAGGGACCTTAAAGATCATCTAGTTCCAACTCTTCTGCCATGGGCAGGGATGCCTCCCACTAGACCAGGTTGCTCAATGGAGGCGACATCTACAGAGATACACTAAGTTATCAGTCCTACCAATCAGAAGGCTGGACGTTAAAGGATTACAACAAAACATTCTAAACCATAGGGAAAAAATGATAGTTTTACATGCTTCTGTGACATCACAAATTAAAATTATCTATTCACGCTCTGTTTGCTTAATTTGTTATTGCTCCACTTTTAATGAGATCATAAAAATACATCACTTTAGTGTATAGATGATCATAAATTGTTTGTTCAAAATCAGGCAGAACACAGTTACTGACAACGAAGACAGTTACTGACTGAGAAGACAGAATTAATAGCCAGAAAAGTGGGAGAGTAACTAACCTTGGCTCATTGACCAAGGATTGCTGATGCTTTTCAGTGACTTTGTGTAAGTCAGCTGAAGCTCAGTAAGAAGTTTCAGCTCTGTCTTAGCATGGAGTCTGACAAACCCATGATATAAGCAAGACAGCTGCTCTCAGAATTTATCTGTGATGATTATATATATAGAGGGGATTCATGAACTCAGGTGCAGAACCAGACCAAATGTGGCTGTGTAGTTTCACGAACCATTAACAAACTCCCTGGAAACCATTCCTGATTCTTTCTTAAGTCAGTATACGGCTTGGGCCCAAGTACAAGAATCCAATTTCAATCTGAAGAATGCCACAGTGACCTTTAAAGTTCAGTAATACAGCTCTGGAAAATGCCTCTTCAGAGCTATACAAAGATACAAGTTGTTAACCTCGAAAAGCTGCCTGGGCTCGGTCTCGAGCTGAGCTGCCCCGGCCCCGCTGGGCCCCTCCGACCCTACCTCCGCCTCCGACCCAGACCCGACCCCGAGCACCAGGCCCGACCCGGGCCAGCCATCACCCGCGGATACGCAGGCCTACGACCGGAGAGAG
>VZTY01007911.1:222907-284735 GCA_013400935.1 Turnix velox | reverse complement strand
GGGCCGCCGGCCGCCCCCTCACCCCCCGATCTCTTCAGAAACGCCCCCGCCCCGACAGGGCCTTCCTCATATCCCAGCGCCACACAGGAGCCCCTCAAAAACCCCCCAGCACAGGGCCGCCTCTTATCCCTCTCAAGAACGGTTCCACACCCATCCCTCACAACCCTACCAGGCCTATCCACTACCCCCAGTACTTACACCGCGTCCTCCCCGATCCTACACAACCAGGGCCCTATATTGCCGCCTCCACCGCCGCCATAATACCGCCGAGCTCCCACAAGGCATCGCGCGGGGGCAGTAGATACAGCCTCCGGTGAGGAGGACTTACCATAGAGAGGGAGGGTGTGTCATGTTAGAAGGGCAAGCTGTCCGCCATGTTGGCTACCGAGGCGGAAGTGGGCGCTGTGGCGGCAGTGCTGCCTGCCTAGCGATGGTGGCCTTCTCTTCAACTTGCTCGGGCTGTGGCCGGGCGAGCCCAGCTCTGGACCTGAGTCGAGCTTGAGTCACCCACCTTCCGATGCCGTGGCTGCACTGGAGGAAGATCTTGATCTGAGGCCATGGCCTTGCTCTGCTCCCACTCAGGCAAGGCCTCCCCTCAGCAGCTTGTCCAGGCCATGGAGCTCTCACCAGTGTGGCAGGGGGAGCCAACGGACAAGCGGGCAGGCAAAGTCTCAGAACAGACATGCTGCAACTATCACTGGAACTTACTAGTGTGAGCAACTGTTGGGTCTTTTTTCACAAATACAGTGAGGATGGTGAGATGCTGGAAGGATACCCAGAGAGGTGGTAGAGGCCCTGTCGACATTCTAGGCCAGGCTTGATGAGGCTCTGAGCAATATGCTATAATGCAGGATGCCCCTGCTCACTGCAGTGGGGAGTTGGACTAGATGGCCTTTGAATGTCCCTTCCAACTCATCACATTCTATTATTATGCTTTATGAAATAGTCTTTCAAGTTGCACATTTCAGATGAATCTACCCAGAGGCTGCTTGCTTGATAGAATCATAGAATAGTTTGGGTTGGAAGGGACCTTAAAGATCATGGAGTTCCAACCCCCCTGCCATGGGCAGGGACACCTCCCACTAGATCAGGTTGCTCAGTGCCTTGTCCAGCCTGGACTTAAACACCTCCGTAGAAGGGGCATCCACAATCTCTCTGGGCAACCTGTTCCAGTGTTTCACTACCCTCACCATAAAGAACAGGGTGAGATGGCCGCTGGGATCAGATAACTGCGATGATGGAACAGGATGACTGGAACAGCAAGAGAAAACAAGGATCCAGATAACGACATTGTGAATCCACACGAGGGCATGTGAAATAAAAGGTTCTTTGATCAGTCTGGAAAACTTAAGACAGAAACATTACCCTGCGCATGCAGTTTAGAAGGTAGCCCACAAGAGGTCCCCATAGATACTGTTATCCAAGAGCTGAAGCAATGCTGTAAATCACACCATTGGAGAAAGCACTTGGAAGAAGTGGCCTCTTAGTATACAAAGTTACCGACTACTTTAAGCAACTTGTCATATATAAAGCTTCGCTTTTAAGTCAGATATATAGTAACAATCATTACCGTGTCGTTTCCTAAGAAATACACCTTTCAGATACCAAGCATCTACTGTGGCATTTTTATGGAATAGAAACCCAGAATGCATGGAGTTGGAAGGGACCTTCAAAGGTCATCTCCTCCAACACTCCTACAAGTAAGCAGGGACATCCTGCAGTAGGTCAGGTTGCTTGGAGCCTCATCAAGCATGGGCTTGAATGTCTCTAGGGATGGGACCTCCACTACCTCTCTGGGCAATGTGTTCCAGTGCCTCACCACCCTTATCTGCAAACCTCAGTCAGCCTGCACCCTGTGAAATGGGTTTATAACTTCTTTCAGTACATGTAGTTTAGATTCAAGATCAAACCTCACAGAGGAATCTGGCATCCAGCTGGATGTTTGGGAGTTCATTATTGTCAAGCTATAGATAGATCACTGCCGCCTGAAATCAGATCATCAGCCTATGATGGTGGGTGTCAGTCACAGATTATAAATCTGTGAACTTTAAATTACGAGGATCTGTTATGCTAATTTCACTACTGTGGTGCAGCAGAATGTTGTGTTTTGGTCAGTAATCTGCCCTGAAGGAAGTGCCCACTGTTCAGTTGTAATATCTGGTTGGTGGATTGTATCAAGTATTGATCAAAGACCTCAAGAACTGGAGAGACTTCTACTGTTGGCTCAGAGTAAATGGCAGGTATTCCCTGTGTGGAGGTTACTTGAAGATGAGAGCTAAAAAACTAGCACTGTCCCTGCTCTGAAAATATAAAATGACTCTTAAAATAATGGCTTAGTGTCTTTGGCCAAAATTGTTCCCCACAACCTCAAGGTGCTTCCCTTCCACCTGCTCGTGTGTATCAGTGTGAAGTGCAAAAGCTAGGAACACATTTTATGGCTAAAGGTTTGGATTCCTTGGAACATTTGGACACTGAAGGAGGGCATTGGTGGAGTGGAGATGGCTGAGTTCAAACTCACAAAAATCCCTATTTGATTGGATTTCACAATTATGCATTGAAAAATCACCATGCAATGACAAAACATCAGGTCTTCCCCCTTCCCAAAACAGCTCAAGGCTGAAGACTTCTTTCTTCCTGTGGCACACCACGCCTTGCATCTCTTTACACACAGCAGCTGGCATCAAGGATTCACCCTCAGTTCCTCCTCTGCTGAGCAATTTGTAAGGTATTCTCTAGTGCATGGAAAAAATGAAAAGCAAGAGAAGTCACCACTTCCCTTGATCATTTCCTTTAGTGATTAATTATCCTCACAGTTTAAAACCGCACTTATTTTTCATTTCAGTTGGCTTCATTCCCAGCCATGGGTGCCTGTTGTGCCTTTCTCTGATAATTTCAAAAGCCTGTTTTCTGAACAGTTATTATAATTTGTAATCTAGTGTAATGTTAGCCTTTGGATAAGGGAAGCAGGCTGAGCTCTTCTAGCCTCTTAGAATTGTTTCCTTCCTCCCAGCAATTATTTGAGTGTGTTTTCTTGCTGTCTATCCAATTTATCTACATCAAAAATGTAAGAACTGTTTCAGTATTGGCTCCACAAGTGTGAGCCAGAGAGATAAAATCACCTTCCTCCCCCAGCTTTCTACACAGTTTATCTATTGGAGGATCACACCAGCCTTGTCTCATACATCACTACACTGGCTGCTCAAGCCCAGATTTGTATCCACAGTGACTCTTGAGTCCTTCTCATGGGTGTCTCTTTCTGGATTAAAAATTCCATGTAGTCATTGAGCTGAGATGAGTAAACATGTTTGTTTGTATTAAAGGCATTGGTCGTGAAAAGAAATCCCTCACTGTCTTAGCCTCTTAGTTACCATCCCAGATTCTTTACAGTACCTGTATGGATTCTTAGTGCAATTGTGTATTTGTTTGTGGATCACACAGATCAATATTCTTTGCTTTAAGATGCAGATCTCTCCTAAGTGCTGGTCCTTCTGCGAGATTATTGCAACATTGCATAAGACATTGCATCCTGAAGGAAAACAGAAACATCCATAGAAACCTTATACCTGCTTAACCTTATTAATTTTTTTTTCTTCTTCTTCTTGATCTGTAGCATTATGAAGATTGCTTATGTTCCTAATGGACTTTCAAATCTCCCACTTAGCTTTACAAATGTAGAGATTTATCCTCCCATTTGTTGTGTAATTTTTTCTGTTCTTTTAAGTTTCTCTTGTATGCTCCTTGCTGTCTTGTTCCACTTTCTCTCATCCATAACACTGCATCAACAGGTTTTTTTCACTGATTGCTGCTGAATCCCGATGGGAATGTAGTTGAGACAATTTCCTTTACTGAATTTTTGGGTCTCCCTTTGTAGACTCTGGAGTTATTTTCTGCCCACCCTTAAAGCACAGCATCAGGGTATGCAATGTCCTCTTTCAAAGCAGCCTAGTACGGCGTGAATATGAGCAATTTCCTTGAGCAGGGCAGAGGTTCAGTGCCAGAATGGAAATCCCCCAGTGTGAATTTTCCCCTTTCCTCCCTTCCTGAAAGAGACTCTTTTGCAGTCTGGGACACAGCTTGCACGGGCGAAGTAGCAGTAAATCCCATTCCAGCTTAGGAGTGTTTGCTGCACGTTTTGTCCCTTGGGACACCATGTGCTTGGAAGGGTCACGCCTCCTGCTGTGTGACAGGCAAAGAAGGGCACAGAAGACTGTCAAGAGTAGAAGCTTGGTGCAGGAATGCTCAGCATCCAAACGGCAGCCTTAAAAGAAGTTTGTGGGAATTCTCTGTTCCCTTGATTGGGAAAAAAAATAGAAGCTGGGTAGGGCCGTGACTCAGCTGGTGAGTCAGCCCGGGGCTGCTTTCTGATGAGGCCATCCCTCGATGTTTAGCAGGTCACACCCATGGGGCAGTAAAAACCATGTGCCGCTGCTTCTCCCAGCTCATAGAAGTCACCCTGGCCCTTGACCTCCTCCTTGCTGCCTCCCATTGAACTATCTCTCCAGCTTTCTTCTTCTGTGCTCCATCCCCTGAGCTGCTGTCTCCCTTTATGCCTTCAAGCGCTTGATGGATTTAGTGGATGTGAGCTCCTGCTTTGCAGCAAGGGAGGACCTTATAACCTGTTCACAGTGAAGAGAAATTCCTAGGAGTCAGCAGGAATTCTCTGGAAGAAAATGTTAAGGATGAGGACTCAAGCTGGATCTTGCCCGAGGCAGCAGTGACCTCCGTCAGACACCACAGGCTGTGGTTCCTTTGCCAGCCATTAAACAGGCTGAACCAGTGCTGCAGGTCCGACTTACTGGCTGTGAATGCATGTTTTGTTTACTGTGTCTTTCACTGTCTGCTTCCCCATGCATGCAGCTCTGCTGAGATCCCAACATTCTTACAATGTGAGATGAGATGTCAACTGAAAGGCATTCGGAGATATGGGGAGGGAGGGATGCCCCAATGACATACACAGCTCATGCTTCCTGGCCTCGTAGTCTTGGATGCGCACTCAGCTCCATGTTGGCTCTCTTGTTTCTAGAGAATTGCTTTATTTAATTTTTTTTAGCTTGCACAAAGCAAATTATTTTAGACACGCAGTATTTACATCCAGGCGAGCAGCCAGGACATACCTCTGTCTATGGCTGCATCCACTGTTAAGCAAAAGTGTCCTACTGTTTTATTTATTGGCCAAACATTTCCACTAAAAGCTAAGCTAATTTTATCCTTTTCTTTATGCTGTCTGACGATGACTCAGTCTGACTGGGAGGAATCTCAGTAGCGCAGGGCCCAGACTGAAAAAACAGCATTATACGGCAGGAAGGGCCGGCCTCCATACCACAGCAGCTCTGAATTTGGACTTGTTTGTTTTCCCTCTGTCTTTGTGCAGATGGAGAACAAAGAGACCAGTGAGCTTGTTGGGTGGGATGGAGCAGAGATGCACTTGTCTCTGTAAAAGCCAGCTGCAGCTGGAACTTTTAGCAATGGCACCAGGAGCTGGAACCCATACCGATCTATAAGTTTTTTCTTCATTTCAGATCTTTATTGGCACTTTCTGTCTGAGTCAGTCCTCAGTTTATCTTCTTCTCTCCCTTAACTTTAGGATTACTCTCACAGGGCTGTGGGTGAGATATCAAGTCTAGCCAAATCTTTAGGGCTCCTTTTCTCTTTAGTGGAGAGAGCCAGGTTAATGTAGGAGGTGACTCACTCACTCGCCTTGGGCAATCTCAGAATATCCTGCCCTGTATTTTGTTGTATGTTATAAAGGCAGGACAAAGATATTGAGGTTACAAAGTGAATATAAGCAGATTTGTTCCAAAGATGAGATTAGGTTAGATGATGTCTATCTGGACTTAACTTTTTTTTTGTTGCTTAAAACATCAAGAAGCAGCAAAGTACTTTTTATTATTAATGAGGCTGTAAGAAATGGAGCAGCCAATGTGAGAACACATTGGCCTAATTCATTTTGAGACTCCCAACCAGGAATACAAGAATGAGATTCTAAGAAGACTAAATCAGCCAAGCAACATCCTGATCAAATTAAATCCTAACTCATGCTCTATTCCAGCACTATTTTGGAGTCCTCAAACTCATTGAAAATGTCAGCCAATGATGAGTCCCTGCTTCCTACAAAGGTGCCATATGAGTGTATTGTGTTTTCCCAACTAAAAGCATTCTAGCTGGAGTCAGCCAGTAGTGATAACCACTCTGATAACCTTTAGTTATTCTTAATTATAATTTAGTTGGTTTATCCTTATTAAAATATAGTTATGCTTTAGTTACTGAACCAGCACATTGTGCAAAGGGTTTGTCCAGTACAAGGCAACTCTGGCTTTGGAAGAGTCTCAGCCATTTGCATTGTTTCCTTCCAATGTGGGCAGGAGCAAGTTTACTCTGATGCAGATGAAAACAAAGAACAACAACAGCCTGTAAAATAATGAACTTTTGACACACAAGTGAGATCAACCAGGTTGCTGCTCCCATAGCTCTTCATTGCAAATTCACAGTACTTTAGCTACTAAGGTTTCAAGGTTTCTTATGCTGATGTGGGGCTGTGTCTGTGCATAGGACAGAAGGCTGGAGCTCAGGAAGCTGGTATTTTTATCCCAGTGCTGCCACTGTCCTAGGGACTTTGGAAAATTAACCTTCTCGCCCATGTCCTGTGCATTTCCTTCTTTATAAAACCACTGATACTGGACCAAAGGCTTTTGCTCTGTGATCTGGAGGTGCAATATCCCATGTAAAAGCAGGGAGGGAAATCTGTTTTCCTGTATCACAAAGCCCAGAGGGCTTTGCTGTGTAATTTTACCATCAGAACCATCATCTCTGTGTGAGCTAGACTTGTACACTGACTCTGGCTCTGGGGCACAGACTAGGGATGAGGCAGGATTCTCCTACAAAATCAAGTAACAGTGATTGAAGCCTTTCCAAGCTGAGCTAAGCATGGAAAATTGTTTTCCTTCCTGGGTTTTTGTTTTGTTTTGTATGTTAGGTGGAGGGGTAAGAGGTGCTCAGCTGAATTTTAAGCTGTTTAGAAGTATGGAAACCTGAGTAGCAGAGTTGATTGGTTCAGGGTTTATGGTGGCCCAGTATCTTCAGCTGAATGGGGAACTCCACAGCAAGCAAAAGCAAAGACCCTTTGAGGTCTTCTGAACAGGGCATTGTGTGCTCCTCTGCAGACCCAGTGCACAGCCAGAAGATGTGGGCTGCAAATGCATCTGTAGACATGCCTCATCTTGGCAAGGCTCTACCTGTTTCCACATCATTGCTGCTGAGGATTAGTAGCTGAAACTGAACTTTGTGTCCCTCCCTTCCTCTCCTGTGCTCCTTGGCCTGTTGCCTGCCATAGGCACGGTACAAGATGCCACATCTCACATCTGTCCCTGCAGCTCATGCTGCTCACATGCAAGAACACATACATGAAACAGCTTTGCCTTGTCATTCCCATCCAGTACTACCTTAGGAGCTTTGTTTTGCCATCCTCACAGGTGGAATTCTCATCAGGAATGCAGCAGGAGTCACAAGGTGGTGCATGGCACTGTTGAGGAGTCCCACCACAGCACAGAGGTTGGATGGGGTGCTGCAGAGAGAAGCACTGATGCAGCTGGTGCCTGTGGGGGTAGGGCTCACACAGGAATGTTTGGAGTGCAGTGAATGTGCTTTCTACACTTCTCGCATCTCCAGGTTTTCACTGCATTACAGCAATTCCAACTCCTGTAGTCTTCACAAGCTGTGAGCATTATGGTCTGTGCTAGGTAGATTGCATCAGTATGTGCAGCTGGAAACACATGGGTAGTTGCACACTTGCCTTGCATTAAAGGAATGGTGCTTTTCAAGGGATTCCTGTTCATTTGGGTGCTGCACAGAGGAGACTGAGAGCTTGGTGGTGTGGCATGGGCACAGGGACTGCTGCTCAGAGTAAGTAGTCTGGTCCAGGTTCGATCACTAGTTCCTTCTCTTGTATTTTCACTACAGAAGGTGGTTCATCTTCTTTGTGAGTAAGTGAATATTCATGTGAAGCCCAACAGCAACAGCTCAGGGCAGCAGGACTAGTAAGTGGAGCACTGTTATGGGGAGAGAGAGGGTTCACCCCAAACCTTCTTCCTCCTGAGGGGGGTAAGACTCCTAGTTGTTGACGCTCAGCTTAGAAAAGAGAGAACAAAGTGACCTTTCCTTGGCTGCCTGCAGTCAGGAGAGGATTCACAGATACGGACCTTGAGGCTACACAGGCTTTTAATTCTCTTTGCAAAGCAGAGACAAAGCCTTGAATTTTGTCATTAGTTCACATGTAGTTTACAAGAGTCCCCGTGCAAAGTACTCGCTTCAATAGATTCTGTTCTACCACTGCACTCTCAGAGGAGCAGTAAAACCTGCCCCGAGATCTTGAGTTTTACCATGGGGAAGGAGATCTAGATATGAGAACTACAGCACTGAAGGTGAGTGTCCTGAACATCACTTAATGAACCACGTGTTTGAGGACTGGATTCTCCTCAGAGCAGTATATGGCAAGTGTTACACAGCCACAAACAAACAATATCACCTCCTAAAAAAGTCAGGTCACATGGCTACCCAGCAGATCCCAACAGAGATGCATCAAAGTCCCACACTTTTCTTCTTCAGAGCTGTTCTAGAAATCAGCAGGTCCCGGGTCTGCTCTTCAGACAACTCAGGTTTTACACTTGTAATTTAGCCTGCAGTCCCAACCAGCCACTCCTTTATTTAAAACACTAATTTAAGGCCAGTACTTCCTTCCTCCCTGCTGTCAGTTAGTGTGGCTAAAGGCACTGCTGCTTTTGTTTTCTAGGTGAAATACTTTGTCCTGGCTATCGATGCTGTTCTTTGAACTTAAAGGGGAGAAGCTCTGAGTTACATTCATGGCAGCCTGGGAGTGGTGATTGTGTTTTCCACATCTGAACCTTTCCCCAGGCAGTACTGGCCAAGAAGCAACATAGGTGGAAAATATGATGTAAAATTTATGCCTGGCAGCAGTTGTTCACTACCAAGACCAAGGCCTGAAAGGAGCACAGAAAAAGACCTGCTCACTCTTCCCTCGCACAGCCAGCACACTCTGTTTTTTAAGGGCCTCTACAGTGACAGGTTTATGTCTGGCCTTGCTCAAGGTTTGTCTGACCAGGTGTGTTCAAAGGCACACCTGGAGGATGCCATCCCATCCTGGCTTGGCCTTTTGGAATGTTGGGAGTCACATTATCACAGTGCCTGCTTCTCTGCTTTGGCTGTTGATATTGACTGGGATCCATCCCTCCACTGCCCATCTGAGTAGCACAAAGAGCATCGGAGTCAGGGGATGTGGTTGGAACATCATCTCCATCTCTCTGATCTAGCCAATTATCTGGCCATTTTACTCCTCCTCCCACTCCTTGGTTCCAAAACATGATGGTATTACTGGAGACAGACAGTCCTGGGTGCGGCTGCTCTCTTGACTCTTGATTACAACTCCTGGATCCTGGCAGCAGGTTTAGCTTTCTCAAGTATTATGGTCTTTTCATTCCTTCTTCTGAGGTGAGGCAAGCCCAGCAAATCCGTACCTCTAGTTTTGTTCCATCAGCCTGCTGTGAATGCAGATTGTCAGGAGTTGTCTCATGCCCTGTTTCCAGACAGCACCCAGCCTGGTCAGCTTGCAGCTTTTTGCCAAACTGCAGCACAACTTTTAGAAAAGAAAATGCAACTAACACAGAAAAAAAACCCTGGCAGCAATAATACCTAGAAGAAAAGCATGCAAGTCCTTTTTTTTTTTTTCTTTTTGATCTAGATGCAAATTGTTCCTGCTCATTACAGGGAGGGCTGGACTAGGTGACCTCCAAAGGTTCTTTTCAACCCAAACTATTCTATGATTCTATGAGAATTATTTTGACTCTGACAATCTGTAAAACAAAGGCACTACATTTGAAGCTTAATTATTTTATCATAGTTGCTATTGTGTTAAAAAGCATCTTTTGATTTAAAGAATGGAAGTATTGGAGCTTTCAGCACATCTCTGATTATCATTTGTGCTCTTAAAAATGTTGCCTCGTACCGCTGTTCTTAATCTATCCTACTTCTGCTGCTGTTTCGCTTGTTTCTAGTAGCCTGAAGATTAACAAATACCTCTTTAGTCTGAGGGCTCTGATAAAGTGACAAAGCATGTAGCCTCTAATTTTAATTTAATTCAGTATTTATGCAATGCATTTGTACTTCATGGTTAACCATGTCCCTGACGGACTCCCACTGAGCGAGCTTTTGTACAAACCCAGAACTAATCTCTGTTCTAAGGGTGTTACTGCTCAGAGAGCAGTATGTTTGTGTACCACACCATTCACAGTCATCACCCTCTGCAAGGGCAGAGTGTGCACCACAGACAACCTCCTCCACCATTCTATGTCACTGTGCATTCTTAGTCCTCCTCATCTTTCCCTCTTTTGATTTCATCTCTGATGTAACTTTGAGGGATCCTCTGGCTGCTGCGGTAGGAGACTGCAAGGTCAACCAGGAGGGAAAGCAAATGAGAAGAGAGATCAGCCCAGATCAGCATCCCTGGCTGTTTGAGGTGGTTGGTGGCCTCTTGCTGGCCAACCCTTTATAGAATCATAGGGTTGGAAGGGACTTTGAAAGGCTATCTAGTCCAACCCTACTGCAGTAAGTAGGGACACTATGCACTAGATCAGGTTGCCTAATAGAGCCTGACCCTGAATGTCTCCAGGGACAGGGCCTTCACCACCTTTTCTGGGCAGCCTGTTCCAGTGCCTCACCACCCTCATGGTGAGGAACTTTTTCCTGATGTCTAATCTAAACCTGCCCTGCTCTAGTTTAAAACCATTGCCCCTCATCCTATTGCTACATGCCCTGTCAAATAGTCCCTTCCCAGATTTACTGTAGCCCTCTTCAGCTACTGGTAGGCTGAGCTCCCCAGAGCCTTCTTTTCTCCAGGCTGAGCAGCCCCATCTCTCTAAGCCTGTCTTCATTGGAGAAGTGCTCCAGCCCTCGCATCATCCTCATGGCCCTCCTCTGAGCTCCCTCTAATAGTTTCGTTGCCCTTCTTGTCCTGAGGGCTCCAGAGCTGGATGCAGTACTCCATGTGGAGTCTCATGAGAACAGAGTAAAGGGGCAGAATTGCCTCTCTTAACTTTCTGACCACAGCTCTTCTGATGCAGCCCAGGATACAGCTGGCCTTCCGGACTGCAAGAGCACACTGTTGATGAATGTTCATCTTTTTATCCAACAATACTCCTAAGTCCTTTTCCACATTGCTGCTCTCTATCACATCTCCTTCCAGTCTGTATTGGTAATGAGGATTGGCCCAGCCCAAGTTCTGCACCCTGTACTTGTTCTTTTTGAACTTTATGAGGTTTACACAGGCATCAAGACCTAGTTTAAGGTGGGAATTAAAATTCCAGCGAATGTTGTTAAGCTCTTCCACAAAGAACTTATCACCCTTCTGCCATGCTGGCCTTTGCATCTCTTAATTTTAGCAGAGAAAACTGTTTTACTCTTTTCTCCCTAGCTCAGCACTGGGCTCCTTTCCTAAACCAACTTTTAAAGCTAATTTTAAAAAGAAACTCTTTCCCCATGAGACAATGAGGAGGCAGATGTGCTCTCTGACATGCCATGGCATGTCTGCTGGCACTGCTGCTCTCCAAGCCCAGTCTTTAGTATCTCCACTGAATCAGGGGCTCTCTCCAATGGGGCTATTTGCCCTTTGAGACATTTTCCTTTCTTTCTCAGAAGAAAGTGACAGTCACATACACCACTGAGGTCCCACTCTGGGATTGTGGTAGGAGACATGAGGTCCGGCCTGAAAAATATTTGGAATCAAGAATGTTTTGAAAGACTAAACTAGAGGGGTCAGGCATGCAAGGAGAAAAGATTTGCTATTTGTAGCAAATCCAGTGTCAGCCGTGTGAACAGAGAGACAGGGCTGGAGGCTCAGTGTGGGAAAACAGGCAAAGAAGCCCAGCAGCTTCTTCTGGATATAGGGTTTGGATGCTGGCAAGCTCATCAGATTGGTTTTACAAGGAGATATTCTTTTCTTTGAGGCATTGATTGGTCTTGGTACTTTTGACCCTTGAGAAAGAAGACTGGTCATAGTTATGGCAGTGAAGATAAAAGAAAAACTTTCTTTCTCCTTTCCCCTTCATCCTCCTCATGTTTTCTGATCATTTTGTTCACAGAGAGAGACAGAAAGAGCTTCCTTCACTTCATTTGTATCTGGCTTGACCCTGGCATTCCTCGCTTCTATTTGTATTAATTTTCATTCTTAAACTTTCCTTAATGTCCCAGCTTTTAAGGAATGCAGATTCTCTTTCAACTGTCCATCTGAGATCCCTTGGCTGAGAGCATTATCTTCCCAGGGCAGGACAGGCATTTGGCCTTCATCTTCTCAGCACAGTGAGTACCACATCACTATGATGGCATCAGTCTTTTTAGTAACACATGCTGGCAAGAACAGAAAAAAATTCACAGCTCCTCTTTCAAGGGTCATAACAGCTATCTCAAATTAGATAAAAACTGGAAAGGAGTCTTTCATTGAGAGAAAACTGGGAGGGAGTTAGAGTTCAGGAACAGAGTTCTATGTTTGCTTTCACACTGGTGCTCTTTGTGGGAGAAGAGAGCCTGAGGCTCTTGCTCTTCAGGATGAGCCAAGGGTTATCCATTTGCTGGTAAACAGGCAGCAGATCCCAGCCTCACAGTCTGGAAAAAAAGAGATGCTCACTCCCAAAATGCAAACCCCTCAAGGCTCAGAAGACAACTTGGGACCATGCATCTCACTGAGACAGAAGTGCTGCAGGAGATTGATGTGCAGGTCCAGAGCAGAAGCAGAATGTCCATGTTTCCTGGTGGAAGCCATCAATCTGTTCAGTGTGCTGGTTATGCCTGTCTTGAGACACCTCATGCTGCCTTTTTGTTGGGTTGGAATCATGCATATCCTGGGGTAATGTGAGTCAGTCTTGGAGCACAGTGTTTAAAGGCACCACTGGACATAGGTTTTCCTGGGGACCAGGGCTCACTGCCTTGTGCAAATACTTTCCTCTGCTGCCCAGGTGATTGCAAGCATGAGATCAGACAAATATCTAACATCTAACAGCTCAAGTTTAGCTTCAAGTTCTTGATTTTCCAGGAGGCTTTTTACACCCATGAAAAAGGAATTTTAAGTCTGTTTATTAGAGCTGCTGTCTTCAGATCAGTGCTTTCATTTTCTTTGTCTTTCCTGAACATGACTAACTCTTTCTGTCAGGGCTGGGTGACCATGCACCTTCCTGGACCCAAACCAAGCTTTTTTTAGGGGGGGGGTTTGGCAACACATCTGGTCATATCTAACTTCTTTGATTGGAACATGCACATTTTGATGACTCTGAGGAACTGTTCTGCAGTCTCTTGTCCCAACCTCCTCCACCCCCCTCTGAAAATATTGATTTCCTCAGTCTCTGAAGGAACACAACCTTTTACCCTGCAGTAGCTGAGGCATTATAGGCAGCTGCTCACTGGCCAGATGGTCACTCTGCTGATTGTAAACTCAGAGGAAAATTTTCATTCCCTTTAGCTAGATTTATTATTATTTTTTGACTGTTCTATAGGTTTGGTCAAAATATTGAGAGGTGGATGTTTCTAAATTAGAGCAGGGCAGGTTTCGATTAGACATTAGGAACAAGTTCTTCACCATGAGGATGGTAAGGCACTGCAAGAGGTTGCCCAGAGAGGTGGTGGAAGCTCCATTCCTGGAGACATTCAAGCCCAGACTTGATGAGGCTCTGAGCAACCTTGTCTAGTGCAGGATGTTCCTGCTTATTGCCAAGTGGTTTGGAGGCTCCTTCCCTGATTCTATGTTGATTAAGGGTCTGTGGTTTGAGGGTCTTCATCCTTCTGCTTCTTGTCTACTTCCTCTGCTGAGGGAGAGTCTGCCAGGGTGATGCCACTCCACAGTGAAAGTTTTGGGTGCCCATCACAGCTTAGAGAGATTGGAGAATGCCTTTCCCAGCACCCTATCAAGGCATAGCTGGCAGCAACAGTGGGGACAGACCCCTCTAAAAAGAGGGAAAGTGGGTTCCCAACAGGTCCAATATTGTGCTACCTCTCTTCTCCCTCGACCAGGCTTGCAGCTAACACCTTCTGCGGGGTGGCGAATCTGACTTTGCAGCATCCCTCCTCCCCGCACCCCCAGCAGCCCCAGGAAGATTTCTGGCTGCGTCAGCCAAAATTCCTGCCGGGGACTGTGCTGCAATGCAGCACACCACACCCCCGGCCGAGCTCCAGCCTGGGCAGCTCGTGCCGCTCGGCTCCAGCCCCGCATCGCCTTAGGCTTCCCTCCTCCTTCTGCTTTTCCCAGCGAGCGCAGAGGACTGCAGGTTGCCGGGCGCTCTGTGCGGCCGCAGCCCGTGTCTGGCTCTCGCCCGGCGCTGCCGGGGGAAGGCGCTGGCTCCCCCAAGGCATCGGCTGTGGTTTCGTGTTTCATTTCCCTCGCACGCTACACCCGAATTCCAGACGCTTTCTGGCTTCCCAGCTGCATGGACTCAGAGCACAGGTCCCTTGTCGGACACAGAGGAGGCTTCCCCCTGCTCCCGGGAGTGGACCATGAAGACGCCAGTTGTGTTTTTGCTTTGCATCTCGCTTTTCCCAGCTTTTTCCCAGGGCAGAGTTGTCGGAGAGAATGAAGCAGGTTTTGCCGAGTGTAATGTGTTCTTCCCTGGACAAGTCCCACCCGAAGGATTTACTGAACCGTTCCACGTCAAAATCTGTCAGCAGTATAACAAGGAACCACGCTTTGCAACCCTCTACAGCACTAAGGACAAAATTCCTCTTTATTCAGCTTTTAAGTATACAAAGCCAACCCAGAACGAGGAGGAGAGCTGGCTGGTGGAACCGCAGGTAAGCCAGCCTTTCCTTCCTCGTAAAGTGAATGTTCCTGGAGAATGTTTACTCTGGTGTCAAGCTGGGCATAGGATTGTGTGAAGAAGGCAGGAGCTTATTGAACTTCTTTTGATATTAATTTAACATAAGCAGGACTTATTTCAGTGCTTGGAACGGAGCAATCAAATATTTCCTTGACCCATGGGGCTTATTAATGAGAGCTGGGAGAGGAGAAATCATCCTTGGCACGAGCTGTTCTGCCCAGCCGGCTGCCATGGGCAGGGAGCCCTCTCGGTGGGCGGTAGGGTTAAACATCCCAGTGTCAAGCTGAAGTTTGTTCTGTTGTCAGTGTAACCACAGTGTTGATAAGAACTCTTCAGCTTCGCTGCTCAGGGATAAAACATCCCTTTGCGGTTCACCAAGTTGGTCTCTGCAGCTTTTTGTTGTGTCCCCGTGTAGCAGACACCTTCAGGGACATGAGGGGCTGTGTTGTGTCCTGGAGCTTCAGTCAGGTCAGAGGTGTGTGGTATAAACAGAATTTCACCAGAACCTCTGTGGTTTGTGTCTCCTTTGACACTTGGTATGTTTAAGCAAGCCCTTGTAGGCTGTCACATTTAAAGGAAGTATTTGAGAAATTGATGGAGCCCTAAGAAACCCCATATTCTTTACCTCATTTTTTTCAATACAAAAAAAATTTTGCTGTGTTTCAGATTTTTTAGCAGTGATCATGGGGATTTTTGTAGCAAACACTAAGCTACCCCCTGAGTGATGAGCTCAAGAGAAGTTGGTAGAGTGAGAGGGTGCTTCATTGGGACAGGAATGGCTGGAGCAGTGTGGTTGGGAGCAGGGTGTTTGGGTACTGGAGCACATCCCGGTCCCAGAAGAGTGGTCGCAGTGTTCATTTACCTGTGTGGGATGATGATATACTAAGGCTGCAAGGTCGCATGCGGTGAAGACAGGAGATACTACATCCATATCTTCACCTTGGACTGTGCCTGATCTCTGGACTGGATTTTTGAGTTAGAGAAGTTCACAAGGGCCCTTTGATCTCATCTCTTTCTGCTTCACATATGACAGCAGGAGGTGTCTTCCTGCCTTTTTAAAACTGGGAGAAGCTTTTTGAAGACTCTGCCATTATGATGTTAAGGAAGGGTGATGAATTTTTAAAGCAAAAATAGGATCTAGGCAAGGGAACATCTGCTGGCAGTGCTGTGGAGACAAAGCAACAGAGATGAGATCCTTTCCCATTTTCCTTGGTTGCTGATGCCCTGTGTCACCTCTAGCCACCATATCTCCTCCTGCTTTTCATGGTCTGACTCACTAGACCTGCACAGGCAAGCCTGAAAGGTGTTCCTGACATGGAGCAGCAGCCCTACCCTATACAGCAGGTCTGGTTCTCCAGCATCTCCCTCCCACTGTCTCTCCTACCTTCCATGCTCTATGCCTCTTCAACCCTCACCTGGTCATCATCTCTGACAGCACTCTGTAGACCCAAACCTTGTGTCTTGCTGCCCGGAAGTAATTGGCCAGGTGTTATCTAAAGGTGCTCTGGCTTCTCCAGAACATCCCCATGGTTGTTGTGACTCTGTTCTTAGCTTACATGGTGAATGCCCTTCACCCTGAAATGCAAATGTCTTGGAGGTGTGAGATAGCAGATCTGTAGTTCACTAGAGGAACAGAAAACTATTAGGGGAAAAAATATCAGAAGAGGAAGATACTAGGTCTACAAAAAATTCTTGTAGCTGGAGACATAAACATGTACATCTGGGAAGAGTCAGTGGGGAAAGGATTCTGCACTCATTATATGTGTTTCTACCAAGGCTTGGTCAGATGGCTAGGAAAGGTCAGATGTAATCTGAAGGGAGCCCTTCAGATTACAGCATAGCCCCATGAGGTTATCATGCCTATTTTCTGTGTAATTTCCTCCCCAAGAAAGAGGTATTTGGGTATGAGTAGGCTGAGCTGCACGGTGGGACATGCTTACGCCTGAGCACATGCTGAGGCTCATGTGGACACACAGCAAGCAGAAAGGAATCACTATAAAAATGCTCACTGCCCTCTGGTGAGGGCCTCAGGGTTGTCACATGCCTTTTCTTTTTGGGTAATGATGTAAGTGGTGAGGGCACACTCTGGCTCCCTGCATGCCTACCTCCTCAAGAATGTCTGCCTGAGAAACAAGTGCCAAGTGCAGCACAGAGGCAGTAATAGGATGAGAAGAGTGAGGAATGCCAGCGCTACCCACTGCCGATGGGCAGCTGGAAACACCAAATTAATCCAGCAATTAGGGAGAAATTAGAGAGCAGGAAGGGAAGGCTGATGAGTATGGTATTGACGGGGCCCTCCTAGATTCAGGTTTGGAAACTTGCACTGCCACAGGTTGTCTGGCAGCTGACAGCGAGTTACTTCAGTGGCTTTCACCTCATCTCGTTTCAGCTGACAATCTATGGGATTGGCTCTCTATAGCTTACAGAGAGAGATGAAAAACACTGGAGTTGCTTTTTCTGCCCTAATGTAGGACAGCCTGTATGAACCATCTTGTGTTTCATTTGGTTGATGACTACCAGCAGACAAATGACCAAGGTGAGGTTTGCATCATTCAGCCATGATCTGCTCTGAGCTGTTCCTGCTGCCTGTCTTGGTAGACATTCAAGAGAAACAGGTACTTAGGTGCTTTTGGGGCCACTCATGTGAACATCCTACAACAGAAACTTTGGCATAAGAGGCACCATGCCTCCTCCCTGAGAAACCAGTCCCACACTGATAAAATATTTGAATGAATCATTTTCACTGCAATCAAAAGCATGAACATGTCTGATGAGGCAGTGAGGGGAATGTGATGCTGAAGTTCAGCTGGGATGGTGCTGGGGCAAGGAAGGTAACAGCATTCTATAGTGTTATATGGCCAAATCTGTTGGGAGCTTCCCGGTCTAATAGCTCTGTGTTGCCACACTTTTAATCCTTCTCCGCACCTTCTATGAAACTGCAACTCCCACTTTACAAAATATATAAATATTTGGAGGTGCTTGCATCCATGCAGGTGTTCAGATGCATAATTCATTTTTAAATCCTCATCCTCCTCATGAGATGTTTACCTGTTCTACTTGGCTCTTGTCCTTAGCTATTCCAGGTTATTTAAACAGGTGGTTTCATGGCTGACTCCATGGTTTCAGATATGCTTTGGTGGGGACACAAACCAAAAGCTTTTTGAAATTATGGGGAAAGACAGCTTGCAATGCAGATTAGAGGCAGTGCTGGAGACAGCTTGGTGTTGGTGCTGACCCAGAGGAGGCATGAAAACCTCAGTTACACATGGGTTATTACAAACCATAATACGGGTTATTATAAGCCTAACTTGGTGATGTCAGAGCCTTACACATGAACAGCACACGACTGCACTTTTATCGTGTTCCTTTATAATTACACCTAAACAATCCCAATGGAATGTGCAGAAGCCTGCAGCTGAACAGGTAAGCAGAGACATATTTTCTTGATTGGCACCTCAAGGTTTGTATGCGTCAGCTTATAAGGAGAAAAAATTAAGTTTATACTGTTTCTTGAACATAGGCTGGGAATCTCTGCCAGGAGATGGTTCATTTTGGGTCTGTGTGTCCTTGTGGTACCATCATTGAATCAGAACATGGAGAATGAGCTGGGGGGGCAAGACAGGATACTGATTTTGTGCATTGCAGAGTTTCTGTCTTTGTCAGCCAGCCACAGCCCTTTTGTTGAGGGTTTCTGAGATAAAGGGGCAGAATAAGACAGAAGCAAGATTAATCTTTTTCAAGTGATGTGTTTAGAAAAAGTTACGACATGTGCATCGGTAGGTAGGACTCTCTGTGCTCCTTTTCAGTCCTGAAGCTATGAGCATCAGATGCTTCAAAACAAAGTGCAAGAAACCTCCTAGCTGGAGATAAGGGGTAATGCAGCTCTCTGCAGCAGCAGCGATCGTGGACTCCGTGACCAGCCTTGGTGCAGAGGGACCTGAGCCTGCACCACAAGGGCTTGGTGGATGCAGGAAGCCAACCAGTTCCTCAGAAAGGATGATGGGCAGCTGCCAAAACTTGCTAATGCTGGCATTTTCATACTGGCTCTCAGTACAGCAGATGCAGTGCTGTGAGGAGATGTGACACAAAGAGAATGCCAGCTCTGAGGTTGCAAGTATGCAGCTGTACATCTGTCCATGCGCACTGCAGGATGGTCAAGGGACAAGGAAGGATGACAGGGGAGTGACTTAAGGTAGACCACAAATGTCTGCCATAGATGTCTCCAAAATATGTAGTATGTAGTCCAGTAAACAGTTCATAGGCCAGGAGCAAAGACACAGGTTTAATTGGGCCAGGACAGTGCTGAGAGCTGAAGGCACAGCCTCTGATGCAGCAACTGCAGGAGGCAGTGACTGCCAGAGGCTGTCTGCCATCCCTGAGCTTCTACCAACATGTTCACTCTCTAATTTGGGGAAGAAAATGACAATATGACAACCCTCTGAAGTGGCTGCAGGCAGTAACAACAAGAGTGACTAAGGAGCAGACAGAGCTGTAGCCACCTGAGAAAGACCTGAGCATGCCCTGGTGTTTAGGGACTTCTGCTCACACTCCTCATTAGCTCCCTGTGCAGGCTCTGTGCTTGGCTCCAGGGTAAATTGCAGCTGCAGATAACACAGATTCAATTGAGGACCTGTGGTGATAGCATCCTCACCATGTTATGCCAGGATGTTATTAAGGACGAGGTTCAGACTACTAATGACATGAGATTCAAACTACTAATGACAAGCCCTGAGATACCCCCAGGAGCTCAGTGCCAAGTCTGTGTTCAAGGCAGGGAAATTCAGGGTACCTGCCATGATGCCTTTCTTCATTCTGCTTTCTTTCATAATCTGTGATGAGAGAGAAGTGCCTTATGCCATGCATTTTTTTTTCTTCATGGCTTGAATTTGATAGTTCAGAGGGTCTGAATCCAGATGCCACGGTAAGTGCTTGAATGAAAAGGTACCACTGCTCTAGAAGATGAGAACTTGTCCCTACATCAAGCCATCTCTTGGTCTTAAAAATCTCTTAGAGAAAAAAAAAGCACAGGAGAGTAGTCTGGTGCAGGGTGGCTGGTGAAATTCTGGAGGCTTTGATGTGTTGTGGACCAAGCAGGAGAGCTGCAGGCATCCTGTGCTTGTGTTTGGCAGGGGAGCTCAGCAGCAGGGAAATCAAGGAGAGAGTGCAGGATGTGGTCAAGGCACAGTGTGCAGCATCATGGAAAATATATCTCATGGCCCATTTTACATGTTGAAAGGTTGATTTCATCCACTGTCTTTCCTCTCTGCTCTTTCAGGTAGATGATCCAGAAAATGACCTGCATGAGATGGTGCATGAAGCTGATATTGGTGGCATAGTGGCCAACCTTGGTGCAAATCAAGCCCTGACCTCAGACTACGTGGGTTCTGGTTATGAGAGAGGGCTGCTCAATCCCAGCTTGCTCAATGAAGAGGATTTCCAGATGGCCACTTACACACTCACCAACGCTGTCCCTCTGAGCCCATCTCTGAGCAAAAGCTGGCACAGTGATATCGGGAGGGTAGTGGAGCAAGCTCTTGTCCCTCACTGTTCCAAGAAAGATCAGCTGTATCTCCTTGCAGGAGCCATTCCTTCTAGTGTCCAAGTTAAAGGCAAGGTGTCAGTACCAGAGAGCCTCTGGCTGGCAGCCTGTTGTGATGCTCCAGAAGGATGGTCATTGGGACTAGTCAAGCAAACAAATGATGAGAACAGCTTGATGGACCTCACAGTGAGAGACCTGGAGAAGCAGCTTCTTGCAGGAGTTCACTTGTTTAAGGGCAAATGTGGGGAAGACAGCCAAAGCCAGGAGAAAACAGAAGCCATACTGCAAGTTCTCACTCAAATCCGCTCTGGAGAGCAAGTAGAAACAAGTGACAATGAGGAGGCTAAAGAGAGTGGCTTGGTGAGAAAAGTGGCTGGTATCATTGCTACCCCTTTCATCAAACTTCTGGAACTCTTCATCTACGTATTTGTGGAGCTGGTGAAGTTTGTCTTTTATTTTCTATGGCTTATTGTCAAACAAGTTGTTGGTACGGTTCTGAATGGAGTCTACAGCCTGTGGAATGGGTTGGTGTCCTATCTTAAAGCCATCAGCTTGGTGCTCATCAACATCCCCTATGACGTGGGGAGAGTTATTGTCAACATCTTCCTGGGCTTCCTGGAAATAGTTCAGGATGTGGCATACCTCACCTACAGGATTCTGCGCATCCCTGTGGGGTTTGTCCTTCACCTTGCTTCTTTCCCTTACCAATCCATCTGTGCCATTCCCTCAGTCCTCAAAGACTTGGCCACTGGCATTGGAGGCACCTTCTCGCTGGTCATTGATGCCACAGCTGCAATTCTGCATGGCTTTTACTACTTGGCTGGTCACATAGTCAAACGGTTTGTCCCTAAAGGCTCCTCTGATGACTGATAAGGATAGAAAGCAAGGCTGCAAAGACATGGAGTGAAGGCGAAGCGGGGCAATGCTTTGAGATACGTGGGCAAACGCTGTCTATTTTGTTCTGGTATTTATTGAAACGACATTAATATTAATGAACAAACCGGGGAGTAATCGGGAAGGCCAAGGTAATGTTGCCAGGGGATGCCACCATTGTAACTCAAGTTCTGCTGTTGTAAAATGTTTGGGATTTATCAATGTGGACCAAAAAGTTCCTGTGATTTGCAGATATCAAGATGCTTCCTTTGGGAGACATGTGCTAAATGTGTTACTGGGTTATTTCTTTCCAGCAAAGATAAAACTGAGACCTAAGCTCTGGCAGAGAGCTCCACAGAAGCTCACCCCTAAAAGGGAGGAGGTGACAGTTGGGGCAGGATTTTAGCTATGGAGGGTTTTCTGTAAACTGGAGAAGGGAGAAGGAAGTAAGAGTAAGTAAGATTTGGAACTAGGAAATGGTAGGGAGTGAGGAGGGATAAGGTCCTACTGGTGGTTGCAGTTCTAATTGTATTGGGGTCCCACTGGTGGAGGGGATGCAGCTCAGTGTATCTCATAGTCCTCAGGCCTTTCCATGCAGCTGAAATCACATGGATCTTGCTGTGAGGAAAGACCTGCTACCTGTTCTTGTGGAAGGAAAATGTTTTCCTGCTTTTTGGTAGGAAAACATTTTCCTTTGGCCATACCAAGATTCATCTTGCCCCAACCCTTCCTTGCTCTCTGGTGACCACTGAAAGTCTAAGCCCCGAAGCTTCAAGATGTGGCATTCCATGACAGTGTAAGCTCCCTGGAGGTCTCAGTCCTGAAGTGCTTGTGCCTGCTCCAAACCCCAGCACTGCCTGTAAATCACACTGGCTTTGAATCAGCTGACACCTTCCCTGCCTCCCTCGAGAGCTGAAATCTCCTCACTACAATGAGCCAGGACCCCCAACATCTGGGACACTGAAACTGGGGTGCACATGGGAGCTTTGGAGGGAACCATCAAGAGTTTGCAGCCAAACAAAGGGCACAGGAGTTGAACCCCTTTCATGAGGCTCAACTCAGTGAAGGGCTTTGTATCTCTCAGTACAGCTGCCTGAAGGAGGAAGGCTGCCATTCTCAGCAGCATTTACTCTGGCTATACTCAGAGGCATTTGGGAGTCCTATATGAGTGGATCTTGCCCTTTATCCCCACTTTTGTCCCTCTCCTCAGTGCCAGGCTGACTGTGAACCCCTGATCTGCCATAATATGAGAAGTCCCAGAGGTGTGCAAGCCAGTGCTGCCTTTCCTATTAAGGACCCAGCAGTGCTGTGTTGGCCAGTCCTGGGTTGAAGAAAGTCCAGTCAATGCAGCAGCTTTTTGGTCTCAAACTGCTCGTGGTGGGGCTGAACTGGGTAAGATGGATTTGTGGGGATGGGGGTACAGGAGTTTTGTCTGGTTCATGATGGTGACAGAGGGTTGTGTCCTTATTGTGGTGGCTGCATTCAATGCAACCAGCTGTGTCTGCACTTCCCTGACCAGATAGGATCCCATTCATCAATGATACTCATGGTGTTAGTGGGGATGCCAGTGGTGTGGGTGAAGTAGAGAGATGATGAGCCAAGTAGGGTCAGAGGACAACTCATCTTACCTTTCATGGGCCACAGCTGGTTCATGGAGAAATAGAGGCCACCCAGCCAGCAGCACTGGCTTGGTTCAAAAGGAAAGGCAGCTTTAGTGTGCCAATCTGAGCCTAATTGAGTGAAGTGAGGAGTGTTTCACAAATCCCTCCTTTGCCTTGGACCTGTTGGTATGGGAAGGTGTGCGAGGGACAAGGTCCAGGTTGCTCCTTCCATCTGGCAGCCCTCTGCCCTCAGATGCTCTCCAAACCGAAATGGGCACCTTTTCCTACTCAAATATGCCTTCTGTGCTACAGAGCCAGATTTTCCTGTTCCTTTCCTAACCCCAGAACTCCTCTTGGGCTGTGAAGGCGGGAGAGCATCCATCTCAGGTCCCAGGAGCTGCCAGGGTTCAGTGACAGGATCCCCAGCACGTCTGAAGGCATGTGTGCTGGCACTAGCTCCCAGGTGCAGCCCGAGCACCAAGAGGGTGGCAGCTGCTCCCTACAGCAGCTGATCTCATGTCTTCTTCATGATTTTGTCTCTGACCCATCTGAGATGTGCTTCCCTGTGTAATGGCTGGTGATGCACTTCTTGGGGGTCCTGCACCCCCTGCATCTTCCCCACATCTTAACTCAGCAGCTTCCACATCCTAGATCCACCAGTGTCTCCAGTGCACCCCTGAGTCACTGTGATGTGGGAGCTCATGTGCTGAGAGGCAGCAAAACAGACAGCTCAGGGAGGTCTGCATGGCCACATCTCCATCACCATCCTCACCCAGCCCAGCTCCAGTCAAGCCATCAGGTCTCTATTCTGTGACCATGTCTTCTAACCACAAGCAAACTCTCCTTGAAATCTGAGGCGCTGAAGCACTGTGGGATTTGGGCAGATGTGGAGAAGTATTGTTAAAGACTGTCTTCATCTGCTCAGATTTCAAACAAATTTCAGTATTGTTAAAAACCATCTTAATCTGCTCAGATTTCAAACACTATGAAATGCAGGTGGTGCAGGGCATTTCTCCTTTGGGCTGCATGTTTGAGCAGGTGATGGGAGATCTGCCTCCAATGCACAGCAATTACCATGGAACGAGCAACACCCTGCTGCAAACTAACAGTTGTCTGAGATTATTCTTTCGTGGGCATGATTTATGGCTTGTGAGCTTTACTCAGTCCTTGGAAACTTATGGCTTCAACAAAATAAAGGTTACTTTTCCAAAGAGGGACTGGTAACGTGTTCCTGTCACTGTTGCAAACGAGATAATGAAGCCCTGGGGTGCTCTGACTAATCGAGAAAGCACCAGCAGCACAGTCGTTCTTTGTTACAGCTTGACATCTGATATTAATGGCTCTTTTATGCTGGTAGAACACCTTTCCTCTCTTGAAGCACTTTAGAAGAATCAATTCGTTAGGCTTTGGAATATGTAGGTAGAAGCTGGGGTGCTGCAGGCGAGTTGAGCTCTGTGTGTGTCAGAGGAGGGAGAGAGGAGAGGAGAGGGGATGTTTTGTCCTTGTGAGATGCAATGAGATGCTCCTGGGGTGAAGTGTCAAGGTCAGGTTTATTTAAAAAAAATCACATTATGACACTTTCCATTATTATGAGAGATTTGTCACCACTGACAGGGAGAAAGTCCTGCTTGTGTGATACCATTCCCTTGACTGGTTTTACCTTCTTTAGGAGATGGCCTGAAAGAGGCCATTTCCCTCCACTGATGGTAGAGATCCCAAGATGAATGAACCAGGTGTTGGCAACTGCATTTTGCAGCTGCCTCTGTTTGGGCAGGTGAATCCATCCAGTGGGGTCTGTATTCCTCTCAGCTCTGCAGGAACTAGTGAGACACTGAAAGAAGTTGCCCAGAGCAGTTGTGGATGCCCTGTCCCTGGAAGTGTGTAAGGCCAGGCAATTTGATCTAGTAGGAGACGTCCTTCCCTTATCCAGATTACCCAGCTCTGGGTGTACCCACAAGGGCTCTGTACACCTTGAGATGACCCTTGTCTCTGGTGTATCCACCCTGTGGGTTGGCAAAGATAATGGCACAGGAAATCACATGGCACGTTGGTCACTGTTCTGGGTCACACCTCAGCTGTTGATGTGGGTTTCAGAGCTCCTCACCTCTGCACCTTCACCAGCTTAGAACCTCTCTCCAGCCAGGCAGATGCTCCAGTTCAGAAGAGAATTGAGCCATGCTGCTCAAGGGTTATCTCTTAGTGCCACAAAATGGAAAAGTTGCTGTAAATTAAATACCAGTGTAACTCATTTGGCCAGGAATCATAGAATGCACTGAATGTCAGTCTCCAGGCTGAACAGCATGTCCTCATAGGAGACTGCCCCAGCCCTCTGCTCATCCTAATGGCCCTCCTCTGGACTCTCTCAGAGAGGACTGTGTGGAAACAGGTTTCCTGATGTACTGGTCATAGCTCTCGTGATGCAGCCCAGGATCTGAGAAGTATTGCCTGGGAGCAACTAGCATGAGGGCTGCCTGGGCTTTGTGTCATCATCCTGCCAGATGATTCCTCTTCACTCTGCAGTCTCACTTAAGTTTAGGACTGAATCTCACACTGGGCAACATCTGCCATTGATTTCCACAGAGCTGATGTTTCCAGCCAAGCAGAAAGCCCTACAGACTTTTCAACAGTGTTAGCATTACAGCTGTTTGGAAAATCCTGAAGAGCTGGGAGATTTATCAAATGGTATGGGTTTTTTTTTTTCATGGCAATTTTCCATTTTTAGTGGAAAAGATTTTTTGAATCCAGGCTGAAATGAGGACCAGACTCATCCAAGAGCAGCCCATGGTCTGGTTTAGAGGTTTAGACATAGATACTCAGCACTCACTCCTGCCTGAAGCCAAACCTGGCACATGAATTTGTCTGCATCTCGGAGAAGAGTCCTTACAGCCATGNTCCTGCTTGTGTGATACCATTCCCTTGACTGGTTTTACCTTCTTTAGGAGATGGCCTGAAAGAGGCCATTTCCCTCCACTGATGGTAGAGATCCCAAGATGAATGAACCAGGTGTTGGCAACTGCATTTTGCAGCTGCCTCTGTTTGGGCAGGTGAATCCATCCAGTGGGGTCTGTATTCCTCTCAGCTCTGCAGGAACTAGTGAGACACTGAAAGAAGTTGCGCAGAGCAGTTGTGGATGCCCTGTCCCTGGAAGTGTGTAAGGCCAGGCAATTTGATCTAGAAGGAGACGTCCTTCCCTTATCCAGATTACCCAGCTCTGGGTGTACCCACAAGGGCTCTGTACACCTTGAGATGACCCTTGTCTCTGGTGTATCCACCCTGTGGGTTGGCAAAGATAATGGCACAGGAAATCACATGGCACGTTGGTCACTGTTCTGGGTCACACCTCAGCTGTTGATGTGGGTTTCAGAGCTCCTCACCTCTGCACCTTCACCAGCTTAGAACCTCTCTCCAGCCAGGCAGATGCTCCAGTTCAGAAGAGAATTGAGCCATGCTGTTCAAGGGTTATCTCTTAGTGCCACAAAATGGAAAAGTTGCTGTAAATTAAATACCAGTGTAACTCATTTGGCCAGGAATCATAGAATGCACTGAATGTCAGTCTCCAGGCTGAACAGCATGTCCTCATAGGAGACTGCCCCAGCCCTCTGCTCATCCTAATGGCCCTCCTAGAATGCACTGAATGTCAGTCTCCAGGCTGAACAGCATGTCCTCATAGGAGACTGCCCCAGCCCTCTGCTCATCCTAATGGCCCTCCTAGAATGCACTGAATGTCAGTCTCCAGGCTGAACAGCATGTCCTCATAGGAGACTGCCCCAGCCCTCTGCTCATCCTAATGGCCCTCCTAGAATGCACTGAATGTCAGTCTCCAGGCTGAACAGCATGTCCTCATAGGAGACTGCCCCAGCCCTCTGCTCATCCTAATGGCCCTCCTAGAATGCACTGAATGTCAGTCTCCAGGCTGAACAGCATGTCCTCATAGGAGACTGCCCCAGCCCTCTGCTCATCCTAATGGCCCTCCTAGAATGCACTGAATGTCAGTCTCCAGGCTGAACAGCATGTCCTCATAGGAGACTGCCCCAGCCCTCTGCTCATCCTAATGGCCCTCCTCTGGACTCTCTCAGAGAGGACTGTGTGGAAACAGGTTTCCTGATGTACTGGTCATAGCTCTCGTGATGCAGCCCAGGATCTGAGAAGTATTGCCTGGGAGCAACTAGCATGAGGGCTGCCTGGGCTTTGTGTCATCATCCTGCCAGATGATTCCTCTTCACTCTGCAGTCTCACTTAAGTTTAGGACTGAATCTCACACTGGGCAACATCTGCCATTGATTTCCACAGAGCTGATGTTTCCAGCCAAGCAGAAAGCCCTACAGACTTTTCAACAGTGTTAGCATTACAGCTGTTTGGAAAATCCTGAAGAGCTGGGAGATTTATCAAATGGTATGGGTTTTTTTTTTTCATGGCAATTTTCCATTTTTAGTGGAAAAGATTTTTTGAATCCAGGCTGAAATGAGGACCAGACTCATCCAAGAGCAGCCCATGGTCTGGTTTAGAGGTTTAGACATAGATACTCAGCACTCACTCCTGCCTGAAGCCAAACCTGGCACATGAATTTGTCTGCATCTCGGAGAAGAGTCCTTACAGCCATGGCCCATTTTAGCTGATGTCTCATTTTGTCCCATTTGTAAAGGTGAAAAAAATCCCTCTTTCCAAAAATACTGAGGTTGTGACCATTTTCCTGGGAAACTGAAGCCATCTTTCCACTGAGCCAGCAGCAGTATCACTGGCAAAGCTGAAGCTAGAACTTCAGGTTCCCCTGAAGCTTCACCTTTATTAATGACTTGATGTCTTAAAACTGGTTTTATGTGGTGGAGAGTGGACATTTGGAGCAGATGTTACTGCACGTTTACTGCTGTGATACTGTGGATTTTGTCCATCTTCCCAGTGTCTGCTGGTGGAAGTGGGTGATGGACCAAAGCCAGGAGCTGCAGCAGGTAGGAAGAATAATGCCAGTGGGCAGGGGAAGAACCATGGAAGCTCCTCAATGGTGGGAGAAGAGCAGCAGATAGACTGAAATTTTCAGACCAAGTGGCCAATAACCAAATAGTGAACAGTAATGGCTGAGAAGTGGTCTCTGCTTGGTCCTGACACTTATCAAGCTGCTGAGATGCATGGAGCAGCTCCAGAGGGAAATGCCACTGTCTGGATTTATGCCACCCTCTTGTGGGCATTTGAAATCTGTTCTCTGCAGGCACTGGTCTCCCCACATTCAGTATAAATATTTCATAAGCCTTTTACCTGGTCTAATGGAAGGTGTCCACCTTCTCCCGGGCACCTCAGCTGGATGACTCAAGCTAAGGCCAAGGAAGCTTAGTTGGGATTGGTGGCTAATAGGACTTGTCCCACCCATGGTGGCCTTTGAAGTGTCCATTGATGTGGGTCTGATGGAATGATCTTTCCCACAGTCCCGTGGAAGACTTCTGGGTCACTAGGTCCTTCTGTGTGTGTAGGAATGATACCAGGAGCTGATGCCCCCTGAACACTGCTGGATGCAACCCCCAGTGCTCACAGCCACATTTGGGCAGTGGTGGGAATTTGTATGTGGTTCTGCTAAGTCACAAAGATCACACAATCACAGAATGACCTGGGTTGGAAGGGACCTCAAGGATCATGTAGTTCCAACCCCCCTGCCTAGCAGGGCCACCAAACAAACACATTTACTAGATCAGGTTGCCCAGGGCCCCGTCCAACCTGGCCTTGAACACCTCCAGGGGCATCCACAACCTCCCTCGGCAGCCTGTTCCAGGACCTAACCCCTCTCCTAGTAAAGAACTTCCCCCTAACATCCAACCAAGTCAGACAGGACTAACCTGCACCTCAAACCCTTAACTATGTGGAGTGATCCCATCCACTACATAACTTGGCCCACAATTTTTTAAGTTTGTGGAGAAGGTGCATATTTGTGGGGTGGCTGAGTTCATCCTTCACCCTCAGGCATCTGTGGGGGTGTGATGGGGAGTGACACCTTTGCATTGTAGCCGACAGCCTGCAGTGGAAAAAAACCTGCAAACTGCAGTCCACAAAACTGAGAGGAGTTATCTCATGTGGAGGAAAGGGGCTGCCTTCTCAAGGATCTGTGTGACCACAGAGCTGCTGGCTGCAGAAAAGGATTCCATAGTAGCAATTAGCATCCTGGTATCTAAATGGGATCAACGGTCTCTGAGGCTCATCATCCCACCTGCAGATACAACTCAGGAAAAAAGAAAGCTACTTGTCATCAGGAACAAGAGAAGAGGAATGTGGAATTGGTCTCTGACTATGCTATAGTTTTGTCCATCCCATTATCCTGTAATGCCACGATCATCCCCCCAAGCCAAATCAGAGGGAGGTTTGTTGGAGTGGGATCTATCTGGGAACCCATTACCTGTCCTTTATTCCTCTCAGGAGTGTATTCCAGGTCTCACACTTTCTCAGCACAGAGCCTGTTCCCATGGGGTGCCCTGCCAGCACTGCTGGAGCTGATGGGGACACGGCACCAAGGTTCTGTGTCTCTGTAGCTGAGGGGATTTGTGCTCAGGTGTGTCAGCGAGAGCTGGCCAGGATGCCTCCCACTGAGCTGCTTCTGCTCCTCTTTTCTGCAAAAATTGCCTTTTCTTGTTTGGTTTGTCTTTTTCAGTGGGAAAACTGAAAGAAAAAAACCAGGAGTTGACTTCAATCCAATAAAAAATACTGTCTTTTCAGTACAATCACGTTGTGTGGCAGATGTGCTGGGGCTTCATCTCCTGAGAGCTGCAGCCCAGCGTTTTCCCCCTGAGGAGGCAGCTCACAATCTCCCAGCAGATGGCTCAGGGCAGATGTCACCCTCTGGTGGAGTCTCGCCGTCTCTCCATGGGTTGCAGAGGAAGCCAGGACAGATTCGCGAGGTCGTATAGTAAGACAAATTAAAAGTCTGTATTCAGATAGCTCAGAGCTCTCCCTAGAGCTTTTGGTGCCATCACAAGGGGCACCAGGCCATGGGGACAACGTGTCTGGGCTGAAGCTGAAGCCTCTGCTGTGGGTTCAGATGCCACAGCAGAAAACTGATGGGCAATTAATTTGAGGGCAAATCAGCGCTGAATGTTACAGGTCTCAGTTGATAAAACGCTTTAGGTTTTGGCCAAAATCACTTCTTCTGTTGTATTTCTGGCAACATTTTATTCCCTGGACACCTTGACTGTCTAAGCACTAGTGCCAGGCAGCATGAGGAAGAGGAGCAGGAGGACTTCCCCTCTGCTGAAGCACCCTTCTGCAGGTTGGAAATGTTCAGATTTTGCTTCAAGGACAAAAGCAGATGCTGAGGACATAGAGGTAAGGTTTTAATTTAGCAGGAAATACAAATCCAGGGATTATCTCCTCTCATACACTGAAAAGCTCACCAAAAAACAGTGGTATTTACATGAGCTCATTAGCGTGATGAGTGATGTTATTTATAACATCTATAATTCTATCTGGGATTTGCAGAGCCTCTACTCTGCTGCTTGAGTGTCTCTCCAGATTGTTCCATTGTGATCAAATTAGAAGTTGCAGGGGGTGAATTTGCATATTTCCACACGGCTCATAATTTGGACTCATTTATAGTGTGCATAGCTGAAGTCAGGTGATGCTCACCAGCAGCAGTTAATATGAATCCTTGGCAGAGAGGAACCGTTAGTTGCCCTGTGCAGTCCTGGCCACAATTTCTTCCCAGTGTCATGGCATGAGCAGCTTGAGGATGATGCTGGGAGGAGGCTAAAGAGATGGCAGTACAAGCTGAAATCCAACCCTACAGATGTGGGCTTGCTCAAGCTCTGAGTGGTCATCTGGTCTTATTTGCTGCCAGCCACCCTGCTACTCATGGCTCTGTCACAGAGGCTGGGAGTGGCCACACTCCCAGCTGATGCCAGATTTAGGGCTCACTGGAGTGTCTCTTCATGCTTTATGAGGCTGAGGAAGGATATGGAGGCTTGGGAGACCCCTTGAGGATGTGGCATCCATGTGGGGCTGCCCACCCTTATGCTGGGCATGGATCTTTCCCACATCTTAGGGAGCATCCCACCAGGTCACCTACAGGGTACAGAGACTGTCCTACAGCGCAAGCACCTGAGCATCCCTGTGACATGATCCCTGGTCTGTCACTGCCCTGAGTCTCTGAGTTTCTCCAAACACAGGCTGGTTTCAGGGCAAGCTGATGCAGGAGCAGGAGGTGGTGGGCACATGGCTAGATGGCAACTGAGCCACAGTGACCTAGGGAGGACGGTCAAGATGAAGGTCTGGGAAATCACCAACACACACAATGTGTTTGGTTTTGGCTTTTCCACAGAGCAAAGGCCAGAGATAAGGATGGGCTGCAGGGCAAGCCTGCAGTTCCTACAGGGTACGGATATATCCACTCCAAGTGGATATGCCCACTCCAAGTTCCCCATGTGATGGCTGATGCTCAGAGTGAAAGTGCAGGGACCAACGTCAAGGCTGAGCTTGTTGAAGGCACCATCCTGCCCTGCTGCTTGCCTGTTCTGTGGGACCTTTAGGAGGTAACACAGGACCTCCATAGCAGCCCTTGGTTTTGAGCTCCTCTGCTCCACAGACATGTTTCCCCAGCATGTGGCAAATGATGGGCTGAGCAGGAGACAGATTTTATCAATTTTATTTAACCAATGAAATTCCTACTGATAACAATGAAAGTAATTTCAGCAAGTATAAATGCGATACAGTTTTAAACAAACCCCATTGTTCCGTACCTATAAATAGATTTTTCAAAACCTCATAAAAAGTGCAGATTTATGAATTGCTGTTAAAATGTTAATACATGATTCCTTTGTTTAAAAATGCGTTGTTGTCTCTTAACTCACCAAAAAAAAACCCAAACAGAACAAACAAAAAAAGAAGTTCCTTCTGCATCTGTTCCGATATATTCAAGTTGGGTAACTCAGAAACTAACAAAAGTCACACACACAAAAAAAACATAATCCATCCCACTGGGTCAGTCTCTCCTCTGCAAAAAAAAGGAAACAACCAACAAAAAAAACCCCCAACCAGCAACAACGTAAGAAAAATAACTGGTGAAAGCTGTGGAAACCCAGTGAGCTCCCAGCAACTGCCTCAACCTCATAGGCAAATCTGTGAAAGCTGGGAGCCCATGATGTGGTGGCCCTGGAGGCAGGACAAGTGATGTGCCACCCACCAGCAGGATGCTGCAGGGACCATGGGACACAGAGAGTTAAATGCTTCCCCACTCCGTGCTCGTGGTGAGACCAGCAGGAGCAGAGCTTTGTCCTTAATCCTCCATCCTGATCCATCTGCACAACCATGGCAGGAGAGGACAAGAAACTGAGAGCTGCCAGGCTGGGACTGGGTATGATTTAACCCCACCTAGAGGGTGAGAGGTGGGAGATGCAGTGGAACATCACTCCCTGTCCCCTGCTGCTCCCCTGCCAGGGGGCTCAGACCCACAGCCACTCCTCACCCAGTGAGGCCGGGCTCTTCAGACAGCAAATCAAGGGATAATTTTCATGCTGGTGAGAAGCTAGAGAGCTGTTCAGCTGGAGAAACACTGTGCCTGTGTTTTCAATCCAGCAGCTGGTGCTTCCATCCCTTCTCATTCTGTCATGACTCAGGCTGTCCTCCGTGTTGTGCTGAGCAGGCAGCGGAGGTCAGCCAGCAGCAGGGCTATGGGCACGGTGGACGGGGGTGTGTGAAACTCACTCTGGACCTTGGCTTTTCCAGCATTTGGGTCCAAATATGGGGTGGCCACATAGCTCAGAGCATGACTTCCGCAGAGAGGAGCTCAGCTCACCCATGGTTGAGGGAGGTCTGTGGCCTCTCTCCGTCTACAGTGGTATTTTATCTACAGCAGGGTCTGTTTAGCAAGAGCAGTTTAAAGTGGCTATGTTTATCAAGTTTGCTACTTTATGATTTTTTTTTTTTTAAAAACCAAAGACAACAAAGAAACAAACAAAAAAAAGAAAACCAAACCCCAACAACTATAAATACAAAGACTCTCACACGCTGGACACTTGCAGCCTGCGTGACTCATAAAACCGCATCAATATTCTGTTAAAAAGCTTATTCTACTTAAAACTATACATAGTACAAGAGACTGAAGAGTGGCAGTGGCAGCCAGACACGCCGCCTGCCCCAGGGTGGCCCACAGTCAGGTGCTTCCTAAAAAAATCAAGGAGTTACAGTAACACGGCACAGGACTGCAAAGCCGATCACAGCTTCTGCTCACACCGCATAGGGAGTACCAAGGGCAACACAAAAAAAAGAACTGGTGTTAATACTGATGAATTAAAGAGTAACCAGAAAGATCAAAACAGACGTTCACAGCATGCTACATATATTGCTCACAAACTTTTTCTTTAAAAAAGAAAAAAAAAAAGAAAAGGCTAACACAAAACAAGGAGTCGGCAGTCTGATTTTTCAGTTATGTGGGATAGGAAGGTAAAGCATATACATTCATCACGTGGCTTTCCAGCAAATGGAGAAAAGGGTAAATCCAGAGAGATTTCAAGTTTACAAAATTCCTATTTTCAAGCTACAGTTTATATCCAGTTCTGGTCACAGTCGTGAAAAAGAATTCTGACCGCGTCACCTCGCAGAGTCCTAGTGCTGTAGCCTGATTATTATTATTTTCCCCTAAAAGCGACCTTGTCTCCCATCACCCCATGTAGCCCACAGGGAGGTGGCAGCCAGGCTGGAGGGATGAGGTCAGGCAATTCATGAGTGTGAAGTGGGGAATGAGAAACGGGTTTGGACTGTGCATGCTTGAACTTGCTGCTGTTGCTGCCCCCCAGACCCTACAAGTGGAGACACACTTGGTGATTTACCCATTTTGTCTGAAAACTCCAACGATTGAAAATGGGGGCAAAAAAAAAGCAATTTAACAGAAGTGTGTTTTAATTGGGCAAAAGTAGAGCAGTTCCCTTTCCCTGCTTAAAAAGTGGAGTAAGGGAAGTGTCACAACGTCTACACAAGTCCTCTGGACACCCCCAAAGAAGGCTACTCCCACCATCTCCCCTGTGCAAAGACACACACAAGAACCTGACCTGACTCATCATCAGTCAGGATTCTTCAATCCACCAGCATGTCAGCTCCCATGCTGGTTGTGTCCCCTAGAGAGCGCCTGTGGTCTGTACCTTCTGATGCTTCCGTGGCTTGCTCCCCACAATTAGTATATTGATTGGCATCCTCAGTACCACCTCTAACTACCGCCAGGAACAAGAGCAGAATCCAGCTTTCTGTTCTGCATCAGCCCTGATAATACTCAGTACCTGAAGAACACTCAACCCTGCCTACATTTCCAGCAGCCACTTCACGGTGTGCATTTGCATTTATCCCATAGATAACTGAAAAACCCAGACTCACTTCTTCCAGAGGCTGGCTGTGGTCTGCTCTGTGTAAAGCACTTGAGGAGCTGCCAATTCAACGGCCTCCTAAGCTTGCCTGGCACAAGAGGACCTCAAAGCCCCCATCAGATCTCCCTCAAAGCAACCTGCACAGCTGGGGCCCCAGCATGGGGAGTTTTGCTAAAGAAAGCCTTTCCACTGGATTATTACTGTGTCTCCAGAAGTGGAATCTGAAATGCTACCAGCAAAAGCTACCTAAACACTGTTAAGTAGAACATTATTGTTTCAAACCAAATTTAGAATTTTCCTGTCCAGAAATAACTTACTGTGGCAATTGTTTCTGAACACAAGAAAGACCCTCTGAACGCAAGAGGAAAGGGTGATACAGGAATCGAGAGTTATTTTAGAAGGTTAAGGCAAGGAGATTGTCCTTCATGGCTGCTAGGGGTTGTAAGTTAGGGAGAGAGGAAGCACTTGATGCAGGGAGGTGGTGGTAGTGGTGGTGGCAGGTTTAGCCCCGGTGAGGAGCAGAAAGATTAAATGTCTACGAGACAGACCTGGTGTGTGTTGGGAGAGCAGCAGCATGACCACATGCCAGGAAATGTGATTGAAGGGATAAATTAATACTGACCAAGATGCTCCTCCTGAAGTTCCCCTCATACTACTGCGCTCTCCCATCTCCCACATCCATGATCTATGCAGTAGGTATGAAATGCTAAATTAATTTCCGTTTGGAGATAAAAATTTTCATTTACAATTCCCAAATGTGGAAAAGCTAGTGGATGCATCTCTTCAGACAAAACAAGTGCCTTGGGACACCAGGGAGAAGAAATCTGAAGTTCAGGTAGTGAAAACTGACATTTTTGTCCAGCTTTTGGGGTTATCGCTAATGACAAACCAATTCTTATAGCTCTTTATTAAAATCAGCTGAGGAAAAAATAATCTACACTGAATCCACTCACCCCTCCCTCTAGTATGTGCAACATCACCCCTTACTTACTGGAGAAGGATACAAACTTCTAAGGAAAGTAACTGGAAGAACACCATTTGAAATCAAGAAGATTTGGAGTATTTCTTTCTGGCCAAAACTCTGAAGTCGAGGCAGAAGTTATCCACTTGCTACCACCCCTAAAACTTTCCTGCAAGCAGAGGTTAATAATCCAGCTCTTCTAAAAGGGAGTCCAAACTCTGGAACATGAGCCTGAAATGCATGGCTATGTTCATGGAAAACACACATGCATGAGAAACACTGAGAACCTGTTCTGCAAGAGCAGCAGCAGTTTAACTGCTTTGGGAAAGATGCCTCTAAGCCTGATTTAAGTCCCCCAGGCAACCTATTTCATTAACAATTGCTGCAAATAACATGGATCTGCAACACATTATTCCTTTTGTCTCTGTGGAAACCGATTTGATGCTACTGAATTTAGGTAACTAAATATCTCTCAAAATCTAACTCAAAAATGCAAGTGGGCACCTTGTAGGATTTTGCTAAGTGCCTAGGTGCATCAATTCCCATGGAAATTTAGGTAACTATTTGCTTTTCCCAAATCCCTTCAAAACACCTATCAGCATCACTATTGAAGATACTATTGAAGACTAAGGTCCTCTGACGTTCAGCACTCAAGTAACAGAGAAGCAAAATATTTTCCTTTTTGTTCTGTCCTGATCTGTTCTAAATTTAGCGAGACCTGCACTTACAATTATTTCAGTCATCCATTTTCCTGTCCTTAAGGTTTTTTTAAATACATATGAAGAGATGATGGTGTCAGTTTTTTAAGTCTTAAAGCTGAAAGTACGTTCTTTTCATTTGTGTGAAGGCTTCATGACGAGGAATATAAATTTCAGATTAGCCTGGATGAAAATCCAGCTCACCATAATTCTCACAGGATGCTGCAATTCTAGCTTTAGCAGCTATCTGCACAAACTGTACCTTACTTTAAATTGATTTCTGTCCCTGCGTAATGGCACTCCTGTGATCTGCTGCTGCTGGCAGAGTGTTCTGGGAAATGCAAATGCTTTTCTCCAGTCGACACCTTTTTTGCTTCATTACCAAAAGAAAAAGAAAAAAAAGGAGCAATTTCAGACAGAACGTTACTCACAGCACATTCTGAAGTGATTCTGCAGTGCTAAGAAGCTCTCCACTCTCAAGATCTCCATTCCTTACTTCTACCATTCCCTGTGCTTGCTGATTCATTTGTCCCTACCAGGCTTTCTGAAGACAAGACAGGACACTTTGTTTCCATGTTGGTCACAGCTGGGATCTTGTGGGCTGACGTTTGTTAATATGGATAAATACAAATTCCAAGAAAGAAACACAGAGGGAGCATATCTACACTTCCAACGACTGTGGTATTTTTAATAAGATTAAATTAATGAATGAAGTGTGATGATTCACATTCATGAAGGCTTTAAAAATGCAAAAAATCCAAGAACACTCGCACTTTACAATTTGGCACAGTGTGAGCCTAAAGCATGCGTAAAGTGTATGACAGAGTTCTCAAACTTTAAACACCTATTCTGAACAAACACCTATTAAAAATCATAAATTTGAGTATAAAAACTAGGCTAGAAATTGTTACACAGTAAATGCAATACTTCGGGAAAAAAAATGCCAAATGTGAAACATTTCCATAAGTCTGAAGTTTGCATTTAACATTAAAAAAAAAAAGAGAAATAGCGAACTAGTTGTACAGTGACATTTCCTACGGTGGAATGTCTTGCAGGCCATACGTGACTTGATATGGCACCTTAAAAAAAAGAAATCACTGGTTCACTACCAATTATATGAAGCAATCCATTTATGGTTTCTGCATTTCCAATCTGCTCATGTACTTTGCTCAGAAGGCATTTGAGCTGGCAGGTGTAATTGTAAGGAAAGAAATAAAGGCACTCATGTTTCCAAACATAAAACTCAACCTACTGTAAGAGTCTTTGCATTTCTGAAGAGAAACCAAGCTGTTGTACTAGTTATCTAAATCTAGTTTCACCTCCTTTCCAAAGCTCAGCTGTGCTTCTACTTGACTTTTCAAAGCAAAGGAATTTAAACTAGTGCTGTACAGCTCCCATCACTTGGAAAAAGCAACCGTATTGCATGAAAACTTCTCTCAGCAGAACTGTTTTACACACAAAAGCTATTGTACAATCACAAAAGGGAGCAAAAAGGACCACAACAACTTAGAAAGTTAATCTAAGTTCACACATAGGAGCATCTCAACACTTCTGAGAAATCTTTGCAGTTAGCTATACAAAACAAATAAAAGTGATGTTTTACTCAATACTCTCTCTAGAAGAGTCTGATGCTATCTGTTGGGTAGATTTCTAAATAGTCAGCATTACACTGAAACAAAAAAATTACTGATTTCTTCCTCAAAAGGTTTACACATGCAGAGACTGCAGTCTGAAAGTGCAGAAAAGTGTACAATCATTTAGCTTTCCAATTCAGAATGGACAGATAAAGCGAAAAAAAACAACATGCAGAGTCACAGCAAGAAATCAGGAAAAGGGAAAAAGAGAGAAAACTAACTTCTGCAGCGTGCTGGTCCATGATTTTGTCAATGAGAAGTGTTAAAATATGACTGACAGTATTTTAAAAAAATATTCTGTAACTATCAATGCAAAAAAAGTCCTGAATAAACTTCTACAATTCAATGGAACATTAAGAATAAACTTATCCAGTTATTTTTGAATGTATGCAACAGAAATAAAGGTCACCCTCCTCAAAGAAACAGGAAAAGTCCAAACCAACATACAAAGGTTGAAGCAGTGACAACTTGCATCCTACTGGCTAAGTTTAAGCATCTCTTTAGGCACTTCACTGGTTCATTAATGCAATACAAAATAAAGCTAGAAATATCAACATTTTGTGCTCATAAAAAATAGTCAAAAGCAACAGGAAACAGCACAAAAGTGTGACATTTTTGGCAGCTTATTTCTTCCCTTCCCCAATATATCACTGGTTGTCCAAGAATGCTTTGTTTTGGGGATGCTTTGGCATCTCAATATCTGGTTGTCTTAAGCCGTTAAAAGCTAAAACAAAACTGCTAGGCCTTAGACAATAAAGAAATTTGGTTTCAAAATTTCTTTATGGCTATGCAAGAAGGACACTTTAGCAGTGGCATGACAGGGAAAAAAGCTTGCTTTCTTTTTAAATATTGCACTTTTCTTTTGTTCACTCACACTAATGCATAGAAACTCTTTAAACTTTGAATATTAAACTTTCATGCTATGAAAACATTATGGGAAATCAATTTCCATACATCCAATATGAAAGAAGAGATATGCTAGCCTTGCTTTACTTTCCTTAGTTAAAACATTGAGAAAGAAGAGAGTGCAAAAAAACCCCACAATCTTATTTTTGGTCAGCCTGTGTTATTAACTTTCTAGGTGCCAACTAAACAAATGGCAACATGTGATGAGCATGGATATTGTAAGGACAACTGAGGGTGACTGTCAGGGAAACAAGATTATGCATGATTGGAACACGGCAAGTGTGGCTGAAATGGCAAATCGTGAGGCCTCTTCCCTCAGGAAGGGGCACACGACAAAGCAGATGGATTTTGCACTTCAGTAGCATGCTGTAGGATTTATCACCATTAATTTCACATTAAAGTGAGCTCAATGCTTACATCCACATCTCGCATCACCTTCAATTGTTGCAGTAAGATGGGGACTGGCAAGCAGCCTCCAGGAGACACAGAAGAATCCAGTGGGCGATCCAACGCAATGCAGCCTTTACACGTCTCCATCACGAGTCACGACGTGGTGGTACATTCTCAGGACAGGCAGAACCGAACTCCTGCTGGACTCCACTCATCTGAAAAATGATTGCTTGGAAAAAAGAAGTCTCTAAGCACTTCACTTCGGTGCTTAAAGGACAAAGCGCAAGGATTGGATATAATAAAAACAGTTTCAGGATCCTGACCGCTGGGCAGAAATCCAGACGGAAACAATGCAGAGTAGTGCTCCTCAGTGTTACTTTTGTTATCTTTAGTAATGTTAAGCATCAAGAAAATAAAACACATCATTGCACATTACAGCCGTCAAGAAGCACGGCTAAACTTTGACACTAGAGAATTGAATAACCTGATGCTACATCACAAACAGCTTCTGGTGTGTATCTATTTCAAAAGGTCTTTACATACTCAGTAAAAACTCCTTTACTCCTGCCAGGTGAATGCTTCAGGTTAAGTGTCGAGTTATGGCACGAAGGGCATACAGAAGTTCTGCTTGCATGCGAGCTTCCATTAGAAGTAGATTGACATGAACCTGTTAAAAATGAAAGCAGCCATTCAGTTCACTTCTGTATGCAACACCATTTATTCATTTAGGATGAAATTTCTAATCTTTAATAAAATATTACTGTGAGAAACTATGTACTTTATCCCTGGACCCTGCTGCAGGACTCCAGTTCCTCCTGAGACAGCTATGCAGGACGTCAATGCCAGACAGCATCCGAGGACTGCAAGGAACTAGCCTCAACTGCTGCTTTAAGCTATCTTCCATGTGACAAACTGTTTTTGTATCCTAATGGTTTGGGTTCCTTACAAACTTAACTTTCTTTTCTTTGCCTGTGACCTCTATGTAAGAGCATAGAACAAGAAGAAGTTTGTATGCTAGATAGGCTGGCAGGCACATAAACACTGATCCCTTTGCAAGAAGCATTTAACTTGGATATCTAAAGACATATTGACATTTTTATTGATGAAAAACACCATGAAGATTATATATATATATATGATTCGAGGTCTTTTTTTGATTCACAGATCTCAAGTATTGGCACAATTGACCACTTGCGCATCGCCAAGTTTATCCACTTTTCTTTTACAGTTGTCAGTTCAATTTTCTAGAGAAGTCACTCAAAATAATAACACAAAAAGAATCAGCATTTCCAGTAAACTAAGAAGTAATTTTGTGAAACTGATACCTAACAATGAATTAGCTGCATTTCTTTGTCTCTCTTTATAACCAGTTTGTTTGACAACTACTGACATTTTCAGGTGCCATAATATTTTCATTTTTAAATAGCACAGAGTCTAAGTGGAGCCATTTTAGCTTTGAAATACCTACCTTCTCTGAGTGCTTGAACTGACGCCAGTAACTATCGTACATGCGCTTGGTAGTTCTCTCTGGGTAGCAGGTCACTGTCTTTATGTAAACCTTCAGGCTGCGTTCAAGTAACTGATTAACTTCTCCATAATCATAGTCATCATACCTAAATAACACAGGCAATCACTTTGTTGGATGTAAGTTTTTAAAAGCATACTTTTTTGCAGCATTATGTTATGGGAATTGGAGCATTTATACATATTAGAAAACCACCTGCTAACACAGGATCTGAAAGGCTTAGTACTTGGATGTCATCTTTTTGGAAGAAGCCAGACACAGACTGGCTCCACAGAAGACATTTTGATAATAATTTCCATCCTCATTTATAATAATTTTCTACACTGGCATCAGAAGTTACAGCAATACGCCAGCAAAACCACTCTAAATTCCAGAAGAGGTACTATCACCACTTTAACACCTGGAGTCACAGCTTTCACATGGTTTGTTTTTCATTCTGCTTAAGGAATTTAAAATGCACTCCTAAGGCAGGGACTTTTATCCATACCTGATTCCATACATACAGTGGACATAGTTAAATAAAGCTCTTCTTAGCGTAGTTGTATCAACATCTTCATGGGTGGCCATAGTGTTATAGGTGAGGTTATACACCATCCGAAACTTCTCATCCAGGAGATGCCCAATATCAGAATAAAGCCTGTTTACAAGGGAAAAGCCATGATTTTCCCAAGTATAGTCCTGCAGGAAGATAAGGAAATAGACAAATTACAAAAGAATTGAAGTTACTCTCTGTGACTCAACAGCTTTTGTTGTCTGCTAGTCATAACTTTATTCTCTTAAAAAAATTGGCATTTGGAATCCCTATCACCCTGCACCGTTTCCCCAGTTTTCCTGGCAATAAATAGCATGTCAAAGCACCCCAACTCTAGCTGGATAGTATTAGCCTACAGGAGGAAAAAAACCCCAAGCTTCTCTTGAACTGCTGAGTCAATTTTCTGCCATCTGCTATGCCCCTCCAGCCAGTGACATCCTCTGTGAGATGGGCCTCTGAGTTTAAAACCTTGTTCCCCTTGGTGGCTTTGATGTTTAGTTCTGAGCACAGATGGAGGATTTACTTCCACACAGAATGTGCACTCATTGGGTAAAATGCTGAAAAGTCCTTAAACAACCTAATAAAACCCTCTGGTCTTAGATGAGCTTCCAGACTGCAGGCACAAAAGCTTGCCTGCTTGTGTCAGGAGTGGCAAGTCTTTGCCAAGTAGTGGCATGGCATCAACTGCAGAGAATGACCCTGCTTTGGAGCAGTGTGCAACCACTCTCCATGCTGTGGTTATACAGAACATGATAGTTTGCCTCCATCTGAAACACATCACAACATCACAGCTGCTGGTCCAAAAGACTGAAGGGCTTATGAGAAATAGATCCACCTTCCAGCAAAGGTGTCCAGGAAGGTCACTCAGAACATCATAAAAGCCCCTGAAAACTAGAAGTCTCAGGAAGGGGAAAGCAGTGAGGTTTTTTGCTTATTTTTTGGGGTTTTTTTTGTGGTTTTTTTTTTGTTTGTTTATTATTGACAGCAATTAAATCATAGTTAAACTGCATTAACAGCAAAAAAAGAGAAAAAAAAATTAAAGACATTTTGCTATGTAAGGAATACCTTTTTCCATGACTAAATTTAAACCCAGAGAGATAAAGGCATTCCTTTTTTGATCAGATTAAGACTTGGATTTATTGCTGGGCCTTGGGATATTATTTGTGATTTAGACAGGATTAATAGCAGAACATCTGGGAGGCTGTGGGCATAGACATCTAACTGCTTAAGAGTAGGGCACATGAACAAAGTTAAATTATCAGGTAGACTCCTTTAAACCTAGGCCAGAAGCTCTCCTGTGTATTTAAGAGCAGCAATGTTTTAGTTCCAATTTCAGTTTCTGTAGAGCTTTTTTCCATATGAGACTGCTGCCCCTGAAGTAGTTAAGCAGAATGTTTGATTTACAGGCACTGACTCAGCCCTACTCTTTCTGAGAATAGCTGCCTACTTTAGGTTCATACAAAGGCTGCACAGTAGATTACCCAGATTACCAGAGACTGCTATGGAGCTAAATACATTTTCTGAGAGCAATTCTTTATTTGACAGTCTTAGATACATATTCTGACCACAGAGTTTTCCTATACTCACTGGGTTTTTTTTAATTAAATTCTCTGATTAATCTACTCGGTAAAATGGAACAAAAGCATCTTGTAAGTCCCTCCTGCTAAATGTGTCATGAGGAAGTTTGTGAATCTGGTCATGGAAAAAGATGCCGACATGTAGGACAATGTACAGGTAAAATGCATGAGAACAGGCTGAAGGAGTTGGTGTTGTTCTGCCTGGAGAAGAGAAGGCTCAGGATGGACCTCATAGTAGCATATCAACACCTGAAGGGGGGCCCTGAAAGGCAGGGGTAGGACTTTGTGATAGGGTACAGGATGGCAGGTCTAGGAGTAATGGATGCAAATTGGAAGAGGGTAGATTTAGGCTGGATATAAGAAAGAGGTTCTTTACTGTGAGGGTGATGAGACACTGGAACAGGTTGCCCAGAGAGGTTGTGAATGGCCCCTCCCTTGAAGTGCTTAAGGCCAGGCTGGATGAGGGACTGAGCAACCTGGGCTAGTTGGGAGGTGCCCCTGCCCATGGCAGGGATCAGATGATCTTTAAGGTCCCTTCCAACCCAAACCATTCTATGATTCTATAAAATGTAGATGCTGTTCTTTCAACTGCACTAAAAAATACGTACATATAGAACCAAAAATATCAGTAGTCATATTTAAGAACTCCATTTCTTTTCTGACATTCAAAGTCCTGTGAATTGGCGCATATATTGGAACAATGCTCACCAAGCCATTCTCACAGACTTACATTGATAACCTTTGGACAGACAATACTTGGTAAAACAAACAGCTCTTCTAATGGATTTTTTCTACAACATCTGGGGGGACAGAAAATTAATTTTTTCTTTTCTACTGCTCTCTTTTGCTTTTTTTTCTAGATTTAGTGAGAACCTTTACAGTTTTCAAGCATTAATTCTGGTGATAATTGGAATAAGACTGAAAGCTAAGTATTCCCTTGTCTGACATTTATGAATAGTAAAAAACCTCCTCTTGTGTAAATTTATGGAAGCTTGTTATTTAATGGAGAAAGAAAAAGATCATGCAATAATCTTGTGCTACTAAAATTGCTTTATGATGTTTGCCCTGTAATGAGACATATAAACATTCTTTAAGTGAATGGGTTTTTTTTAAGAGATGGTACCTGAGCTCTGAATGTTGGCAGATGGTCTTCTCCTCGCCTCGCAAAGTCTTTGTACCCAAAACCAGGATCTTCAATATAGCGAGAGACATCTGTAGAAACTATTTCATCATCAAATGCTGTGAATAAAACAGCAAAATACTTTACTTTAGGCAAGCACAAGAGTTAGGGCTGACTTCTAGATATCATTCTATAGCAGGCCTAGAGAACAAGTTCAGAAGTTTAGCAAAGGAAGAGAGTGCAACAAAAGGAAAGAAACACTTCAATCCTAATCTGCTGATAAGGGATCCATCCCTTTCGTCCAGCCAACTATAAGTCAGGCTACTCTACATATCCAAGGGACTTCTACAAAATGGGGATAGAATTCTGCCTGGACTTGTGCTTTCCTCTGTGGTGACTTCTGGTGTATCTCAAATCAGGAAGATGAATCCTGTTAGTAAAGTTGTTGTGCTAGGATAAGAAACAGACAAATGTATCCTCAATAAGAGGACTGCTATGCTGAGCAGGAGTCACACCAGCTCCGTTCTCTAACTTGGAGTATGAGCAACCAGAAAGCAATGCAACGCTCCACTGGTAAATAGCAGCCGAAGCTTACATGGAAGCAAAGAGCTCTATAGTGCATCAGGCTGACATTCTGCCAGAAGCTCCAGTAACCAAGCATCTTCAGAGAGCACCAAAACGTGTCACTAAGCAAGTGCAGGTTCTCTATCAGGAATCAATTTTCCCTCCCAAATAAACAGGTGGCTCAATTGTGTAACTACCTCTGCAGAAGTTGACAACTGCACAGCTGACTGCATTTGACCCTGATGTTAAAATTCTGGCTCGCTTCCACATGCGTTGACAGAACAGTTGCCATATGTCCACTGTTAGTACCTTGAAAAATCAGTTAATCTAAGAATTGCAGAAGTGCTTTATCTCCTCTTTGCCTCATTAAACAGTGAAAACATAACTGCAGAGGAAGACGCTCACAGAGCATCTGCTATAGCAAATCCTCAGTGAAGAATAAAAAACCTGCACAGCCAGACTCCTCTCCCTTGACAAGGATACAATTTCATGAAAGGGCAAAGGCCCAACACATACAGACTCCTCAACTTAAATCAGTACAAAGCAAAAGGGGGGAAAGACAATTAAAATATTAGCAACCACAATAAAAAACTGCTTCTGTCCAAAAGAATTTCTTTATGAGCCTTGAGTTGCAGAAATTCATGGAAGCCTTGATTTGATAATGAAATTGCAATGGGTGTCAGAATATGCTCTCTGACCAAGGAAAAACAGAGCAAGAACGGACAATGTCATTGCCATATTCAGAGATTTTCCATGTTCCCAAAGAGCTAGAAAACTATGTCTCTGCTGATCTACAATATGTTCCTCCTCCCTTCTGGGCTCAGAGCACAAAAATTTAATATACTTTCAAATACACTTGTTTGGAAACTACCAGGATCACAAAGAAAAGTGTCAGGAAAATGTGGAGCATTTTACATGTTAATTCTTAAAAAGACATGAGCTATCTTCTTCAAATAGCCTGTACTATGGGGATATGGTTGGAGATACTGATTGTCTTAATGGTATTATTTCTTCAAACACTTTCTTTAAAAAAAAAAAATACCATCTTCCTGTCAGTAGGAAAGATTTCTTTGTATGGTTTGTTAGAGACACAGTCATACAGATCACATAGAGAATACAGGAAAAGAAGCTTTCAGCTCAGAATTTTGAACATGATTTAAAAATTATAAAAAAGCTAAAAATGTCTTTCATAATACAGGCAGTAGAGCAACACACCAGGTGGGCAGCAAATGGCACAGACGTTAACTCTCATCTCAATTTTCTGAACTAAATGTAATTTCTGAATGTTATTTATGAGTGCCACTGAAATTTTAAGTGCTGTAAAACTGTTTAGTTCTTACAATGCACAAGCAAAAGGGAACTGAAAAAGCACAAATACCTCCACTAATTACTAGCAAACTCTCCTTCTTCTCATTTTCAAAGCGAGTCGCCATTTCTTCCTGAGTGGCTTCCTCATCCTCTTTATCTTCTTGCAGCCTCTTCATTCTCTCCATTAAGGCCTCCAGCTCACTTAAAGAATCTGGAATCTGCAAAAACATCATGACATTCTGCAAAATTAGAAGATAGACAATGTGTGTCATATTCAGATTTCATGCACAAAAAAACAGAGAACATCAGCCAACACATCTCAAGCCAGAATGCATTTTGTTACATCGAGCACTGACAAGCAGGTTTCAGACAGTGAGAAGAATGGAGCTATTGCAGTCATCTGCTGTAGTGGGATTAACAGTGGACGAGGTGGTGTTTGAATGTGTAAACCATAGCCACTTCAAAACATGTATTCCACCATATAGGTGGCTCAGGAAAAGCCACCAATGTGCCCTACATGTATCATAAAACAGCTTTTATATTAAGGCAATTTTCTGCAGTCTCCTGGTAATGCAAAGAGATACAGAGCAACCCTGCAATACCGGAACCCAGCCTAAGACAACAAATTAATCTGTTTTTTTTTTTCATTACATGTGATCAAAATAACCATTGCACTGACCCTTTTTCTTGCCTTTGTGACATAAACAGGCCCCTTTACAATAATACATCAAAGTTTGAGTTCTGTGGACTATACTGTACCTATCAGACTTTTCTTAAATTAATTGTTTTCCATCTTCTCCTTTTGATTCTGTTATTCTGCCCAAAGGTGTAACTCACTTTTAGTGCAGCACTCACTGCTCAACAAGTAATACAGAGTCAGCAGTAGCCCTTTGCCCACTACAAACTGAGAAGACACCCCAGTGATTTCAACTAGCATGTCTCATAGCCCGGAAATTTAAGAAACAGCAACTGAGCTGACTGGCCACGTGTCCACACTGTAGTGCTAATTTTAAAAGATATGCCTAGTGAATCTGTGCAGAATCCAAATCTTCCATCAAAAGCAATAACTGATCAGCATTAATTCAAGGACATTATAGAACCACTTTCAGAAAAAAAATTCCCACATTAATTAACTGGTAACCAAAGCTCTCTGTTGGTTGATTCAGAACTGGAACACCAGTCCTGAAGAGTTAAGGAATTTTTTTCTCAGAGATTTTCTCACATGTATGTGTAAATGTTTCAGAATTGATCTGCTTTTTAATTTGAGCCTTGATGCCAATAATGGCTTTTATTTCCCCATTTCCTTTTTTATTCCCCATGTTACGAACATGGATGACACAATGCTCCAGTCTGCAACATATTACTAAAAAAAAATTAGGACTTTAAGGACTTCTTTAGGAAGAAAGCAAGTTTTGGTTTTGTCCAATGGGCTGTGAGATTTAACTATCACACTCCCACTCCTCTGACTACCAGCCACCATCACAATCTGGTTTTCAAGAGATTACACTGAAAACTGCTACAATGAACATAAGAGCTACCAGACTCAAGCATTCCAGTAAAATAGGCAAAAACTTTCAAGCTACCCTGAGATTTATACAGGAAAGCATGCAAGAAAGTGCTCTAATGCAAAACAGACGCAAGCAGAAGAATCTTGCAACACTAACCCCAAAGTTGCTACTTGTGAGGGATGCATTTTCTATGTTGTTGTCATTGGCAAGATCACAGACACAGAAGCTGTTGACTGCTATAAGTCTGACTCCATTAGATGTATCTGGATCCCTCTCTGGATTAATGCCACTACCAAATACAAAACTTGCCAAGGCATGATAATGTGCCAGCAGGACAACAGCATGCACCAGTTCAGGAAGAGACCAATTATTTTCCCCAGTCTTGACAAGTTTCTGAAATGAGAGTAAAAAAAAGTGTAAATATAAAATCTCCTCTCAGCTTTTCTATAAAACACTATACATTTTCCTTTCTCCCAATAATATCACATTCCTCTTGCACAGAAACTCTCACTGGATTAAAAAAAGAAAAAAAGACACCAAATATATTACATCTTTTCTTTTGGGATTATTTTAGCCAATGCTATTCCTAAAAAGTTAATCCTGTTGGCTTTGTTACACAGAAGAGCTTACTGACTTATTTGATGCTCTGTACTTCCCTGAAATTTTTAACTCTGGGTAATAAAGCCTAAACAGATGCTTTCATAGTTTTTAACAGCCATTGTTACCAGAGACTTACTGTCATTACAGGACATGACTTAACAGGTACCTGAATGTGCTCTTTCGTGATAAGCCAGGGCCGGTGTGCAAGGAGTTTGTTTATTTCATTCAGATTTTTCAGTCTTTGGGGAATGTATTCTAAACCGTTCAACCACTCTGCGATCCCACCAGTCTTCAAAAACTCATCAACGTGCATATTTATTAGGTAGGAACACTGATGTCTGGCAGCAGCCTGGAATAATTAAACACAGAGGGAAAAGGACATCATGTTACCATGTAACTGGATTTTGCTGCAGGTGGAAGACAGATTACTAACAAAAATACTATTTCATTTCAAAGGGCCATGTTTTATTCCGTAGTGGATTTCTACACAGTATGTAGGATTCTCCAATAAAAATACATTTGATTTCTCTGAATTGCAGAATCTAAATTAAGTTTGAAGAGATCTCTACACGAGACCTACTTGCAGCAGGGCTGGCTTAGCTCAAGTTGCTCGGAGATTTGTTCAGCCAAGCTCTGCATCCCTGGAGATCACACAACCTCTCTTGGACCCTGCTGCAATGCCTCAATATTTTCATGCTAAAAATTGTTTTGCTAGTGTCCACTGGGAATTTATTGTGACTTCAGTCCACTGCATCTCATCCTGCTGCTGTGTACTGATGGTTAAATATTCAGAAATAAGGCTACGCAGTTTAACACCTCACTCTCATGGGCATGTGAGAAGTGTGGCACTATGGGGCACAGGGAAACATGGACGCTGCCAGTTCTCCTCAGTGAAAACTTTTGGCTAGGCAAGCCTTATTCTGATGAAAATCAGCTACAAACATTTTCCTCCTGTTGAGTAATTTCACACTAATCTTTTCTTTCTAAAGTCTTTCTTTCATCTTTTACAAGAACACAAGTCAAGGTCACAGGACAAAATAAATATCCTGTTGGTACTTACCATTATAGCAATGTAGTGCCTATAGGGTAAAGGAAGGGGCCCATCCATGCGTAGCATATAGAATTGGCTGCGGAGGAATGACTCCAGGTACTGAGTGTGGATACTCATGACCTGTGTGATGTTGTCCAGGCGACCAGATGTAGAGTATTCTTCCACAAGAAGATTGGTACGCTCATCCAAACCATTTGCTTGCATAACCTTAAAAAAAAGATGGACAAGCTTAGGAGGGAAAGAGATTTGCTCTAGCTAAACCCCTGGAGAGAAAAATACTGAAGTCTGAAAGGTTTGATTGTGTACAAACTTAAAAGAGATCCAGATGTATATTTGTAAATATACATGTTTGCATGCACTCAAATACACACATACAGATGCTGCTTGTATACTGAGAACTGAAGAGCACTTTACACTGTACTTCTGTTATTTTAGTATGTTCCTATAAAAACGAAAAACATATTTTCTGTAGGTCTTTCCAACTCACTGATGCTTAAAGTCAATCCTGTACAGAGAGATGGAAGAACGCAAGAGCTAAATGCAAAGTCTTTATGGAAGTCAGCCTGTACAGAAACACATCACCCCAGCATTCAGCTCTAAAACAAATTTCAAAATTAATAGAGAAGAACTGGGTTATGTAACCAAATTACAGAAACAGGCTGACAATCCACCCCTTCTGTGCTCAGATAATTGAAGAGGAGATCAAGTGCTAATTTGTCCATAATGTTGAAGTGTTATTTAGAATAGGAATTTAATGCTTTCTTTAAACAAAAGCTGTTCTTTAATTATATTCCAACCAACCCAAAGCTTGGGCACAAGATGAAATGAAACAGCAAAAGAGTAAGTAGGTCTTACACTGCAAGTCCTGACGCAGTATTAGGGTTATTACTCAGTGTTTATTACCAGGAACAGCCATTTTCAGCGTGTTCACCACTGAAGTTATAAGCACAAGAAATACAATACTCAGTATCTGTTCTGAAACTGCACAGGACTACGCCAGCCAGCTCAGAAAGGGAAGAAGCAACTACACAGTTGGGCAACTCCATTTTTACACATGTAGCTCTTCACTGTGGAAGCCTTTCTGGTTTTATAACCCAAATGATGCCTCCTCAGTTTTCCTTAAGAATATTTTCACCACATTTACTCACATATTAGAGATAATTTTATCTCATTACTGTAAATCCTTCACTTCAGCAAGTGTTATCTCCCATGTATTTAAGAGATCTTTGTCTCAGTTATTAGTTTATTGGGGAAATTTGCTTATTGTCATTGGTAAGGTTTCTGACCTCCAGCTCATCAGGAGTTTTCTTTGTAACAGTACAAGTTATGGCAAAGAAATTCTGCTGACAAAATAGAAATAGAATAGAATCCTGTAGGGCCACACTGTCGCTGTGTCATGCATAGCAATATGCAGCACTATTGCTTCTGAGATTTATCTCCACATTTGTTACTGTCTGCTTCATGTACTCCGTGTATGTACTTTCTATTGATTTATTACTATCTGCGGATCTACAAACATGTTTATTTTACCCTACTTGTAAAGCCTTATGGCACTTTAACAGGAACCTTTACAATTCAGTTGCTATTGGTCTATCCATATTCCTTTCATAACAACAATAACACAAGCTTTGACAAGAACAGTGTCATTACAAAGATTTGTAAGACATTCAGTATATCACTGATCTCTGACTTCATCCTTCCTATACACTGCATTATTTCACGCCAAGGAACAAGGACAAAAGGTAATCATATAAGGTAGTAATTTGTTTAACAAACAATAACAAACATTTAACATTTGTTCATGATACTGGATAACTCTATACAGGTGGAGGCTCCCTGCTTTTGCTGAGGTTACTCCCTTAAAAGGGCTACTCCTGCACCCTTGGCAAGAACCTCTACCAAGTGTATCCAGGTATGAAATAAATCCATTAAAAATTGTCTCAAAATATCACTTTTACTACATTTAAATAATTTTAACTACATTGATTTTTCTACTTTTTATAGTATTACTGACTTGATGAAAAAAATTAAGTCACTATGAAGTTTAGCATCATAATTTCATCTTGTACTTCATATGAAAGGGAAATGCTCTTCACAAGTTTGGCCGGATGGAACTTATTATCATCCTCTCTTCCAAGTCTAAAAGACTCTTTTTATTCTGTCTCACTTTTTGCTTCACTATGTTTTCTGGTTGCTGGTTTTTACACTCTCTCCATCTATTTCTAAATTCAAACCTTGACAGTGCAAAACTGGAGAGTGATTAAGAGGAGCAGCTATCTCGTTTTTCAAAATGTCTTTTTTAGTTCTTCTAGCACGTGAATTATCTGTCTGTATTAGCTACTTAAAAGCAAAGAAAAGGTCCTGGTTTTATAGTCAGCCATGCCAAATAACTAATGGATCAAGAAATACCCTGTGAATACCGAGATCACAGGAGAACACCATAGCGAAATTTCTACTTACTGCAACAAACTACAAATCAAGGCTTACGTTGAATAATAAATCTTGGGTAGAAGTCTAGAGTTTCAAGTCAAACAGCATTTTTCAACTGTAAATTCTCGCAAGAGCCACAGCTACGGATGAAGGAGTTAGTAATATTTTTAGGTTCTCTCAAATTGAAGGTCAGATGCTGCTCTGAGAGTTATATAATCACAGCACTGCAGTACAAGATAGGCCTCCCTTTAGGCCTGGCATTAGGAGTGATAAATGATTATCACCCATGAGAAGAGTAGAGCAGCACTCATGGTTGTCTCAGGCAGTTCTGGTGATGGAAAAGATGTCAAACAGCACCACTTGTGTGAAAGGGCAGAGCTGTTCTCTCCCACTGCTCCAGGGAAACCATTGCTTTGGCTCACAAAGTAGCTCATGAGAGAACCATGGGACAAGCAGGATCATAAATTGTTCTTCAATATTCTCATTTTAAAAACTAAAACTTGCCCGGCCCAGCTAGCTGCAAACTTACTTCGTTCTCTGGTATAAAGGCACTTGGTCCTCTTGTCAGTGGTGGGGAGACTTGTACTCTTTTTTCCTGAAAAACAGTTACATAACAGAGTGAGTATCAGCAATATTGTATTAACTTGCTTTATCTCACAAGACGAGATGTTGAAGGGCTGGATGTGGTTGTACTACCAAAGACACCTGAGTGTTGTACAGCAAAGTCACAACATGGTAGTTGTATCAACTTTGTGCAAATGAATGGCACCAATTTTGGCAAGGGACAGGAGAGAAAAAAACCACCAAAATCTAATCCAAATTGGCTTACAGCCCAGCTTGGAGATACAAAGACAACAGCAATAAAATATTTGGCGTGATGCTAAAATTAGCCATTTGCTGGACTGAATGAAAGGTCATAAAGCATAAAGGAAAAAAAGACACATTTGAAAAATTATAAGCAAGCAGTTATTTTCTTCAGTATTGGCATCTAATGAGATCCTCAGTGCTGAGAAGCACTTTGAGTGCCAAGTATTGTCAAGAAAAGCACAGTCCATGTAAACCAGCAAGACCCTACAAAACACTTGTTCTAGAAACTCATGGAAGCAACACCCTGCTCAGCTGCAAAGCTCAGAGATCATCACACATAGTGCAATCCTGAGAGCCCAAAGCCCAGATATAAGTCATGAATGGCCCACTGAGAATATATAGTGACTTACATTTTAGTACAGAACAGGCTGACAGCACAGCAAGAGCCACTGGACTTTTTTGATTTATTAGAGATAAGAAAGTGAAATAAGATAAAGTGGTTTTATAGTGTGGCTGCTGACAGACAGAGAGGTGAAGGGACCCTGGGGAGGCTACCTGATCCTCTGGTTCACCAGAGGCACTGCTCACATCACTCCTGACCAGTGTTGGTCCAATCTCCTCTAATAGACCCTCTCAAGAGTTTTCTCCATCTCTCCAGGTCATTTAGGTCCTCTCATGTTTTGAAAGTTTTCCTAATGCTGAACAGGAATTTCCCTTGCAGTAATTTAAAACTGTTGCTTCTTATCTTTTCTTTTTTCCCTCATTATGGTTATGTTCCAGCTATTTGGAAACTGTGGCTGCATACTTTCTCAATTACACCACAGCACTGGTGACTCTTAATAAGTTATCCATCAACAGCTGTATAGGATTTGAGTACTAAATATTTCATGCCCTTAACATAAAACTCCAAGGTTTTCTGTAACAAATGACCCTTAAATACCTCTACCAGGGGGGCTTAACCTTAACTGCCATGTGCACAAATAGCAGTGCTGGTCCCAGAAGGAGTGTGCCACTGATTTCCACACAGGAAAATGAAGCCACTGAAGCTGCGTAACTATTGTCTTGCTCCTTAAAAACATCCTGTCCTTTCTAAATTAAATTATGAGAAAACATGCAAAAAACCAGCAGCAATTGTTCAGGAAAGATGTTCCAAAGCAAACTCTCGCATGACAATTAGATTTGTGACTTCGTAATAATTAGCTGCTAAAAGATGCAGAAATAAGCTGGGTCTATTGTGTGAAGCCCAGCAGCTGAGAATCAACTTACTGCAACTGCTGCCTGCTGCCACAGCTCTAAAATCCCACAAAATACTTCTTACAAATCAAATGTACTCATTCTAAAGAAGAAAGGGTACGGAGAGACCAGGCATCTGCACATGCAACCCTCTCCTCATACAGCCTCACAAGCCGCAGAAGGGCATCTTCTAGCTTTAAACATACAAATTTGCTAGCAGACAATAATTTCTGCCAGTGTTAGTAAAAGGTTGCCATTAAGGTTGTATTTAACTTGTTTTAAGAAGGTAATCTGGATGTTAGAGTTTTAAACCATCATTTCATACTGAATAATCTGGACGAAGCAGCTTGGATAGCAGCAACATGTCAGCTCTGGAGCACAGGTCTAATTGAACCACTGCCTTCTCCATCTTACTCTCTGACCCATCCCGTCCTGCTTCAGGTTCTTGAAGCTGGTCCTTGAGGCCACATCAGGGCAAAAAAATACATATGCTACTCCTAGCAGGATCTGGGCTCTGTTCCCCCATTTCCCCATTCTGTGTGACTGCTATTACTCCTTTGACCTTGCAGATAAGCTACTGCTGAGAAGGAAAGGAGGAAAGGGTGCTTGGGTGCATGGACACAGGCAGCTATCTCTGAATAATTCCTGTAATCAACACAGAAAGTCAAAGAGACAGAAAACAAAGAAAACAAGGTGAGCTGAACTCAGTCATTTTGACACTACCAAATGACAAAAACCCAGCTCATCTTGAGTGGTAATACTTCTGAAAAAAACAATAGCCTGGAAAAAAGATATAGACAAACAAAGGAAGACTAAAAACTCAGAAACTCAAAGATAATGTTTCAAGTTGGTAAATCTAATAATGGCATGCTTTCAGGGAGCTGTGTTTTTTCTACATTAGATAAGTATACGCTTTCCTATCATCAGCATGGAAGGTCATTTTGTCTTCATGTCAAGGCTTTTATTTTATTAAAACAGGATAGAACAAGATTGTCAGACAAAAAGGAGCAAACATCATCTGGTTGCATGCACAAATTCTCAGGATACCATCAATAAAGACATGGGAAGTTTACAAGCATTAGGAAAGATGACGTTGGCTTTGTCAAACTGCAGATAAGAACCATTGCTTCTGGGCGTACTTTATCTAGAGCAGGGTTTTAAGGTCTGCTCAAGAACCCAAATATGAAAAACTACATATGGGAACTGCAAAGCAATGCTGCACGCATATAGCCCTTTACAATGAAAGTTCTTGCAAAGCTTCCCATTTCCCAAGAAAGTGGGTTTGTTTTCCTGTCCAGCTAGTCTTTGCAGGTTACACTGGCTATTGCTGAGTCAGCTGGGGGCCCCTAATACCTGATTCAAAACTGGATTCTTATGTGAAGTGGCTGAAGCAAGAAGTTGCTCAGCAACCAAAATGGCATATGCATATACACCAGTCATATTCTCCTTCACATTCCTCCATGAACACACTGCTGGAGTTTGTGAAAGTTACCTTTAAAGGTGCAAAACTAATTCCACTTACGTCAAAACCAGATAATCTTTTGGGTGCTGCTGCTTCCTCAGAAGAAAGATGATGAAGAGCTTCAAAAAAAAGAAAACTGAACCTGGGGAGGCTACTGGGGGAGAGGTCAGAGCCTAGAAGTGGGTATGCTGTGATGTTGGCAGGACGAGACCTCATCAGACCACAGAAGAACTGATGGAAGTATTGATGAAAAAACAGGCCTGAGCAAACTCTATCTGTAACATGCTTTCTGCTGCAATTGGAATGGTGGCAGGAGCTAAATATCAGGAATTCTGATAATTAGGAAATGGAACCACTTTCCATCCGTATCTCTCTAATTGTCATAGTCTGAGCAAGAAACCCCTTCATCCTTGGGCAAGCTCTGCTCAAATCTCCCCAGAGGAGCCAAAAGCCACAACTTGCTGTCTCACAGGTTTATTTTTAGTTGTGGCAGTGACCGAGCACCTTCCCATCAGAGCCAAGAAGCTGCGGGCACTGGGACATGGCACCTGAATCTTAAATAGCTGCTGGTTGACATGGCAGAGGGATGCCAGGGCCTCCCAGCTGGCAATGCAACCACGAAACCCAAGCAAGAACAAGCACAAACTCGGCTGATGCTGAGGCAGCCCGGTGGCTTTCCTCCCAAAGCCTAAAGCAAAAGAAATAATCCTTCTTCCTCTTCACTATCGCATGAGTCACTGTGTCTTCAGGCTTTAAAGGAAGGATTATTTTTAGCAAGCTGTAAAAGGAGGCTGTTTCATTTGAGAAGGGAGCCACTAGCTGGCGTGGTGGATGAAGCAGCCAGTTTGGGAAGCACTTCTGAACACCCAGCAATGTAGTGAGCACAGGTGAGAAGCAAGTGGTCCCACCAGCATGGATGCATGAGGGCTTCTCACATCCATGGCACATGAAAGCTAATTCACTCCAAACTTGACACCAAGTGACTACAGGAAAAAAAAAAGTCACTGGGAAGGAACATTTTGCACCTCAAGAGGGAATTTTGCAAGTTGTGGCAATGCTGCCACTTGTGTCCCTGTGAACTGCTAGAGCAGAGCAAGCAGCTGGGAAACACTTACAAAAGGGCTCAGAGTCTCCACTCCCAACAAAAACTGCACTCACTGTGAAGACATCAGGATAATAAACAGAACTAGATCAAATACAAATTCTAAGAGCATCATAAAGTTAGTTTTTCCTGACAAATAAACACCTTTTCCTGAACATGCAGGAATTTTTCTTGGAGAGAAGGTGATCCATATGTATTTTTTATTTATTACTTTTGTTTTACTATCATCTAGCATTTATATGGATCTTTATTATGAAATTCAGTGATCCCTCTCTTTATAACACACATCACCATCTCCAGCAATGAACTGGAGCCAAGTTTGGCACTGAGACACCTGCATGTAGACATGTCCATTTCTACAAGGTGTCTGAATTTCTTCTCTAGCACAGAGTGAGAGAACAGTGCAATCTCACTAACAACAAGGTGATTCAAGAAAACCCAGTGTCCCCTCGAGCCTCTTCCCACAAACCCAGAAGGGAATAGGCTTCCCATAGGTAAGTGCAGTGTCTGTCAGCCCCTATGCATACCTAAGACACCTAAGATAGATGCTAGAAGTTTAGAATACATCCAATTCACTTTAGGTGAAACCTGAATACTTTAAATAAATTTATAGAGGATTAATATATTAATATTAATATTAATATTATACTTAAAGCTATATATAGTCTTGCTAACTAAAAGCAAGACCAAATAGCCCTGTTTACTTGCCTCCACATGTCAGTATTCTTGGGAGGTTCTGGTTGACAAAAATAAAATAGTCGATTCATCAAGACAGTGAAATTTGGAAAATTAGAAATGCTTACTATAATTTTTAAAGAAAAAGAATCTGTAATAGATGGTATCTATAACAGAATCAGGAGCTTTCTAGCTTCAGAATACACCTGCAATTCATCTCAAATTAGGCTTGTGCTGCAAGTTCAAAAATTTGGATGCATATTAGGAGGATAAACTTTGGTGCCTTGTTTTTCATTGAGAGAGAAGAGTCAAAAGAAAAAATGTGAAGAGAAGTGATTTCAACCATGCACAACACTTTATTTGCTGACAGTGCAGAACTCTTCTCCACAACTGACCCATTCCTATAATTAAACTCAGGACATATCTCCAGAAGCAATGAAAGAGGTGTTCAGAACAAACAATGTCAAAATGCTAAGAGTTCACAAAGTAAAAGTCATAGCCTAAAGTCATTTGTTAAGGGGATTTCAAGTGATTTTGCAACTGCTTCTTCCTCTTAACAGATTGTACTACTCCAAAAAATGCAAACTAAGCGATAAAGATGAAAATTAGCAGAGGAAGTCAAACAGTAGGAAATCTTTTTTATGGAACAGCATTTCAAAATACTTAAAGCAGTCACTTTTAACATTAAGAATCTGGCATCTTTGTGCCTAAGAGCTGATGAAGTGTTGCAAGGAGCTGGGAAGAGAGCCAGTGTAGTACAATTGAGGAGAGCTTTTCCTTTGGTAACAGGTTACAGCCCTTTTGGATTTCACACAATAAAAGGAAGCCTATCCCAAGCTCCCATTCCTCCACGAGCTATTACGAACACAATCCACACTAATTAGAAACCAAAGGGCAGCAATTTCTATCCAACCCAAGATGGATGGCCAAGCAGCAGAAGTCCAGCAGTGGTTCCTTGGTCTTTGAAAGATATCCAGTCCACTCAACCTACTGGAGAAAACTCAAGTGAACACATAGTTACTGTCAGAAAAGCCTACCTCCTTTTTCATAAAGAAAGTTTACATCTTATAGAAAGACTTCATTCTATAGTATCACTCTCCCCATCCAGGAGGTAATTTCTATTAACTAAAACCAACCTTCAAATGGGTGGGCAGACAGGCAAGTACTGCAGAGTTATGGGTATGCTGCAAAACATTTCTTTATTTAGAATCCTGAACTGTGCTTTGCATTTTTGTCAGAATAGATCTGGATAAATCAAGTAAAAGACACACCTGTAACTTAACGTTGATGTCACTGAAGTAGAGAGTACATCTACATGAGAAAGCAAGGATGAGTCTCCTGACTGGAAATATCTTAATGAGAAGATGTGCTCAACTTTCATTGTCAACAATTAGACCTTAACATCAATCACTAATACATGAGAGAAAAACAGATACACTTTCTTCTTCCTTTTTACCAGAGATTCACTTCCATCTAATTTAAGCCAAATCTCAAAATTTCATTCAATGCCCCAGTCCTTACCAGATACCTATGGTGAAACTCAACTGATCAAATGGTGACACTCAGATCCAGCTTGACCCTGGTTACACCAAAAAAGGCAACTGCCTAACTCAGGAAGAGATCAGTTGTGCCACAGGCCTCAGTTTCTTCCACAGGCTAACAGGAATCCATGGCTAACACAGTGAAACTTAGTGATCAGAAGCTAGGCAAGACATGGATCAACACCAACAAATGGCATTCTGTTCTACTTCAGACCTCAAAAAGAAGGCAGCAAAAAAAAAAAAAAAAAGAGAGGAACAAAGCTGCCTTCTTATCAGTCCATGGAAAACCTCGCCTCCTTCTCAACCCTACACACTCAATGGTAACAGTGGAGTTTGGTGCTCCTCAAGAAATGCCCTTGGGACAAAAGATCTTGTGATCATCAAAATGACTCACAATACTGCAAGCACACAGCAGAAGAGCAATTTTTTTCTATGTCTCAACAGCATCAGATATCAAGGGCAAAAGTTAAAGTGGAAAACTTCATCAGTTTAAGCTGGAACTTGTTTTGTATGTACCTTGGCCCACTTCCACCTTCAGTTATAGTCCAAGTCTGACATTCTGAGACAGATCAATATTATCTCATTTGAGGAACGTAGCCTCTAGACACTGAATTGGCACAACTGCATCGAGTTAATCTGCCTCATCATCAGCCAGGACAGCAATGCTGCTTGCTAAGGTGGAGTCTCTGAAGCAGCATGGCATATCCTTTAATCCACTGCCTCCACACAGAGGGCTGTCTTGTCCTGCCCAGGCACAGCCTGTCAAACCCAGCCTGGATTTGCTCTGCCAGCGGGGTCCCACATGCTTCAGAGGCTGCACACTCAGCATGGGTGAGGGCAGCAGCTGTGGTCATGCATGTGGGCTCTGTCCTCCCACGGGGAGACCATATCGACTTCCCCATTCAGTCCACGCAGCAAACCACTGCCAACAGGTAGAACAAATGCTTGATAAGGCAGCAGCTGCTTTGTCAGGCCTGAATTAACATCTAAATTAACTATTGATAGCACAGCTTCTTTACAATACAGTACTTGAATAGTTAAATACTTCAATTCATAAATATGCACGTATTGGATTTATTGGGCATGCTGCCAGCTGGAGAGACATAACTGGTGGATATTAGAGAGAAAGATTTTCAGTGTTATGTAAATTCGTCATGTATCTCAGGCAGAGCTGCCTCTCAAGAAGTTTTTAATAGAAGTATTGTCTGAAAATACATGCCTTGTAAGCAAGCAAAATTGAATGGTATTCATCCATACTGTAATGGCATAGTGGCATTCTTCTACTGCGAAAGAAGTGGCTGAGGTGTTGCTTTCTTTTTTTATAAAAAGAAGTATTTCAAAGACACTAAGCATTCAAAATATTAATTAACCGAGGAGCAGGATACAGCAAAATCCTCCCAACAGTATATTTCAAAAGAGAAACTTTAATGGACTCCGTAGCAACTCATGGTGGAACATCCATCCTCAAGTGCGGCAGCATTCCAGCACAGATGTGCTCACTGAGGGTGTACAGAAAGGAAGACGCACTTAACTGCAGGTTACTATAAAAGCAAACCAGGAGAACTGTTTAACCAGGGACTGGCATCAAGGCTGTATTTTCTCATTTCTCCGCTTTGGCACTGCCGTCACACTCATTATAGAATCATAGAATAGTTCGGGTTGGAAGGGACCTTAAAGATCATCAAGTTCCAAACCCCAAGAGCAGAGAGAGATACAATGTTGTGTCTTACATTTTTACCATCTTAATGCAAGTCTGAATTACAGTTGATAACACAACTACTTGTCTAGAAATACTGAAAGCTAGTTTTAAAATAGTCCCTGGCTGACAGAAGTTTTAGAGAAGCCCTGAGTCAGGCAAGTGCATGGAGCTCAGCTGCATGACCAGCTTGAGAAACCAGACAAATATTAATTCAACCACTGCAGTGTTTTTAGTTGAAATGATGCAGTTAGATAACCCAGACTGAAGAGTACCATAAAGAAGTCTGCTCGTAGCAAGTGTAGAGTTGTACCTTTGCCCTTCACTAGAAAAATAATAACAAACTCCTCTGATTAGCATCTCAATCCTCCTGCAGTTGCTTGCAGGGGAGAAAGCTAGGCCTGACCTCTGCACCAGTTTGCAAAAATTGTTTCCTTACCAGCTTCAACTACTTACATGACAGTCAATAAGAAGCACCAAGGCTACACTCGTGTCCTGGACACAACAGGTATTTTGTTGGCTGAGGTATTAGTCAAACAATGTTGGTGACTATCATCAACCTGTTTACTAACCAAAGAACTCTGAAAAATCTTGCCTAGCAAAGTATGGATACACACCAGAGCGTTTAACTCAAGAAGAAAATGGCTGGAGATCTTTCCCAAATGAACAGATGTCTCACCTGTAGCTGTGAGATCTCAAGACCACACAGCCCTGCTTCCCAGGCACTTCCATCTCTTTTCAATAAATATTCCACCATACAATTCACAGATTGGTTACAGCTCTCACTTCTATCAGCTTTTCTCTTAAAATGCTCACTGCCTGCTCCCCTTTCAACCAGCTGGTGAGAACCATCAAAGCAAGCTGCTTAAGTGGAAAGTTTCAATTTTAGCATTTTCTGCTGCTTTTCGCAGCATAAGCACTGCACAGGAACATTTTGTTGCCTGAAGCGTACCATGGATGCTTCTTTGTGGCACCTCAAAGGAAAGATAAAATCAAAGAAGCCACTCACTCCAGTGTCCCTTCCAACACTCCCACTTGATAAGTCTGTGTCCTTGTAGTGTTTTCAGCTCATTTAGAACTCCTGCTAAGCAAATAAATAATGCTCCTGGACATGCTGGAACATGTTCCCAAGCACCTTTCACTTACCAGGTCCTATATAAAACCAAATTCTATTCTGAGATACAGGAAAGTCATGCAGATGGCAGAAGCATGGGTTTTCAAAATGCTGTTCCCACGCATTTTATTTAGAAAATGATCATAGCAGTTATTTTAAATGTGTGCAGGAACCACCTTAAGAGTCATGGAAGGAACTTGCCAAAATTCAGAAAAACAAATCCTCTCACCCAGATAAAAGAGGGAAATGTGCTCAGTTCAGTACTGGACACCCACCCCGCTCCCAGCTCTGCAGTGTTTTTCACATAGAATTGTGAAACGTAGTAGCTCAAATCTTGGAAAGCTGCTCTGAACTGCTGAGCTTGCTGTCACAAGCATGTCAAGATATTTTAATTGATTGCCTCCTGGCTGTCACAGTTCATGCATAGTGTGCTTTTACCACCTCCAATAAAAGGATTAGGAACCAACCAGGAGGTGACAAGCTCAAGCAGAGGTCCTAAACCTTTCATTTTCCACAATGTGGAACTAAGCTGTGGAAATCCTTGCTGTAAGATGCTGCGGAGACCTGAAGTCAATGTGTGTTTACAAGTAAATTGCTTGAGTTTACAGAATAGAAATGCAATAATGGTTATAAAATATGGATAAATCACCTCCAGCTCCGAGAGCTTCCTAGTTGCACGTACTTGGAAACCAGGAATCAGTGCCACAGAACTGTCACAATGAACTTACTTCACTGTGTCCTCTTCCTTAGATCCCTTCTTTTGGCAACAGTAAGAGCTGCAAGGACACCAAGTTTCAATTTGATTCACTTTATCAGCTCTAACACTGTTATATTATGTATCTGCAGCAGATTGTTACAAGAATACTATTTTTTTTCATAAATGCTATTTTTAAAAATTTTTAAAAAATTCCAATATACATCAGAAGTTACATCAATGTAGATATGAAAATGGTTAAGAATAAAACCACTGAATAGTCAAAATTGAACAATGGCAATGTCACTATCACAGAATTACAGAATGTTAGGGATTGGGAAGGACCTCAAGAGGTCATCTAGTTCAATCCCCCTGTCAGAGCAAGAACACCTAGATCACACAGGAATGCACACAGATGAGTTTTGAATACCTCCAGAGAAAGAGACTCCACAAACTCTCTGGGCACCCTGTACCAGTGCTGTGTCACCCTCACTGCTAT
>VZTY01007911.1:207711-221779 GCA_013400935.1 Turnix velox | reverse complement strand
TCTTTCCTGATTAGTAAGCACTTTTCAGAAGAAGGTGGCATCTAAATCATGCCTGAGTTTACTGGAGTAAGTTCTTTTGTAGTCACCTTGAAAGAAGTCAGGACCTGTTGGAGCGGATCCAGAGGAGGTCAGAAGGAAGACTGGGGGCTGGTGCACTTGTCTACAAGGTGCTGGGGAGACCTCATAGCAGCCTACCAGTACCTAAAGGGGGCCTACAGGAAAGCTGGGGAGGGACTGCTTTTTAGGGCATGTAGTGACAGTATAAGGGCAATGGCTTTGACACAGAGCATGGCAGGTTTAGATTGGACATTAGGAAGTTCCTAACCGTAAGGGTGGTGAAGCACTGAATCAGGTTACCCAGAGAGGTGATGGAGGCCTCATCCCTGGAGACATTCAAGGTCATGCTCGATGAAGCTCTGAGCAACTTCATTTAATACAGGATGTCCCTGCCCACTGCAGGGTGGTGTGGACCACATGACCTTTGAAGGTCCCTTCCAACTCACTGCATTCTGATTCCAGGTCCAGAGAAACCATACAGGTACTGGGTCCACTGACTGCAAACCACAGATGAGCCCTTTGGATCACCTGATAGGAAATCTTAAAATAGTAATAATTAAAGTAAATTATTTCTCCAGCGAATCTTGTTTGCAAAAGCTGGAGACTGTTTTTCAATGAGCAAGGAGTTGACATGCTAGCAGCTTTACGTTTGACCAGTCTGGGAGAAGTCTGGGCAAGAGCTTGACAAAGGAGAGGCTTCAACTTGCAAGCACATCCAAAAGCCATTGACTTGCTGGAACAATCATAACAATACTTGCAGTCACACAGTTTTTTCCTCTCTCTTCTTCTTTAAGGAACATTTTACATCTTAAGCTACATCTTATCGAAGCGAGTCATTACTGAGATACAATCTCCAAAACACACTGACTTAATGTGGCTGAGCTGCTGGCAGCAAAGCCCTAAGTTTCAAATGTATTTTCCCAACAGACCTTAAAAGATGACGATTTCCAAAATTTAGGACTTGTAACTGTTACAACCCATTTATTGCATCTAAATACAAAGCCATTTTCAGAGACAGATCAGCTACTCCTGCTTTCTTCAGCCAACCAGGCCAGCAGATGGATTGGCAGAACTTCAGCTTTACCTCCAAAGTCAGAGCTGACAGGTACTACTGTCTTCTTGGACTACTACCTACATTTAGATTACAATTTACTGACTAAATGACTCTACATTAAAAAAAAAAAAATCACCAGCAGGTTCTACAGAAATATTAAGTTTTTATTTTATGCCTTCCCTGAATAGACTCCTGTAGCTATGGAAGAGCGATTACTGTGCATTGCCTAATGAGACAACCCCCACATGCCACGTTACAGTCTCCTTGCCCTTTTTATGAAGTCACCAAACCCNTCCCCTACACTGCTCTCTAACAGAATGTTAGATATGTACAGTTCCTCCTCACTTGATGGGCAAACGATATGCATGGCATCTACATGGCACAACATAAGTAATGTAGACTATGCTGCCTCGCCATGAAGAACTTAAGCTAAGCTGCGTTAAAATTCAAAAAGAAATAGAAATATTTAACCATAAGGATTTTAGCTTATAGAAATCAGAAACTGTAGCCAACATTCCTTAAAGTTTTAAAAGTTAATCCACTGAAAAGCTTTTTAAAAATGAGAATCCCCTTAGGCACAAGTTTCTCAGATGAATACTCATGTACAATTGATGACCACTGAGCATCTTTGTTACAGATCAAATAATGTAAGGAACACTGATGCTGTTCTCACAGCTCTGCCTGGAAAAGGATAGTCTCTTTGGACATTCGGGAGGAGGAATGACCTCTTGCTTTAAGAGAAGCAACTTTTTTTGCCATCTTTCTTTGGTTGATGACTCAAACAGAACGAACGTGCCCGATGAAAAATAAAATCTCCCTGACTAACACGCTTTACCTCTAGCCTTAAGGTACGATTTCCAAGAGTAAGCGTCTTGCTGTCTAAGCCAGGAGTTTATGTCTTTCCTGATTAGTAAGCACTTTTCAGAAGAAGGTGGCATCTAAATCATGCCTGAGTTTACTGGAGTAAGTTCTTTTGTAGTCACCTTGAAAGAAGTCAGGACCTGTTGGAGCGGATCCAGAGGAGGTCAGAAGGAAGACTGGGGGCTGGTGCACTTGTCTACAAGGTGCTGGGGAGACCTCATAGCAGCCTACCAGTACCTAAAGGGGGCCTACAGGAAAGCTGGGGAGGGACTGCTTTTTAGGGCATGTAGTGACAGTATAAGGGCAATGGCTTTGACACAGAGCATGGCAGGTTTAGATTGGACATTAGGAAGTTCCTAACCGTAAGGGTGGTGAAGCACTGAATCAGGTTACCCAGAGAGGTGATGGAGGCCTCATCCCTGGAGACATTCAAGGTCATGCTCGATGAAGCTCTGAGCAACTTCATTTAATACAGGATGTCCCTGCCCACTGCAGGGTGGTGTGGACCACATGACCTTTGAAGGTCCCTTCCAACTCACTGCATTCTGATTCCAGGTCCAGAGAAACCATACAGGTACTGGGTCCACTGACTGCAAACCACAGATGAGCCCTTTGGATCACCTGATAGGAAATCTTAAAATAGTAATAATTAAAGTAAATTATTTCTCCAGCGAATCTTGTTTGCAAAAGCTGGAGACTGTTTTTCAATGAGCAAGGAGTTGACATGCTAGCAGCTTTACGTTTGACCAGTCTGGGAGAAGTCTGGGCAAGAGCTTGACAAAGGAGAGGCTTCAACTTGCAAGCACATCCAAAAGCCACTGACTTGCTGGAACAATCATAACAATACTTGCAGTCACACAGTTTTTTCCTCTCTCTTCTTATTTAAGGAACATTTTACATCTTAAGCTACATCTTATCAAAGCGAGTCATTACTGAGATACAATCTCCAAAACACACTGACNNAAGTTTCAAATGTATTTTCCCAACAGACCTCAAAAGATGACGATTTCCAAAATTTAGGACTTGTAACTGTTACAACCCATTTATTGCATCTAAATACAAAGCCATTTTCAGAGACAGATCAGCTACTCCTGCTTTCTTCAGCCAACCAGGCCAGCAGATGGATTGGCAGAACTTCAGCTTTACCTCCAAAGTCAGAGCTGACAGGTACTACTGTCTTCTTGGACTACTACCTACATTTAGATTACAATTTACTGACTAAATGACTCTACATTAAAAAAAAAAAATCACCAGCAGGTTCTACAGAAATATTAAGTTTTTATTTTATGCCTTCCCTGAATAGACTCCTGTAGCTATGGAAGAGCGATTACTGTGCATTGCCTAATGAGACAACCCCCACATGCCACGTTACAGTCTCCTTGCCCTTTTTATGAAGTCACCAAACCCAAACTCAGACCTTCACATAAGAATAAGCCTAATTCCTGCACCCAGCTTAGCTCTGTACCAACTGAAGTTAGGCCACACACTGGGTAGTTCAGGCAACATAGACAAGGCTTCTCAGTGAAGCCCAATTACTCACACTGGATGCTGCCTGTAAGTATTCATGAGGCACAGCTTAACCCAAAGGAGTTTCCCATACAAAACACCAACAGTAGTGAATAGTCAAACTGCTTCTGCTTGTAGGGCAAGTTTCTGTTGGATAAATAGGTCAAGTAACTACAACTTTATCTAATACCTTTTGCGTAATTGACCTAGAGAGCAGGGGTATGGAGGGAAACTTTTGTTCCACCTCTATTTCTATTTTACTTTTCCAAGCTGTATGTGAAAGACAGTTCGAGCACTCCTTCACTTGCTGCAGACTGCTTCTTCTACTCATCCTCCACTCAGGTGTACCAAGCACAACTGGCTGCACACTCCTTCAGCCTTTAATTACACTGTAGTTGACCACCTCAACCAACACAACTTTTTTGTAACTACTTGTGAAGCACTAGTGTTGAAGCAAGACAACTAACTAATTTTAGATTGCTGAAGTTACCGATCTCAGTGCAGGTTCTACCTGCATGATCTCTGATGTTACTGTCTCATTCAATCTTTCTCCAGTACTGCAAAATTTCAACTACTAATGTTAATTGAGCAGTTTGTTTGGGATTTATGGAAGGAATAGAAAGTGAAATAATTTTCTGAAGCCCTCTGAAGGATTAGTATAGCATAAGCGAGTTGGAGTTCTTGTTCAGCATTTTTACTGTGTTTAAATGCAGAGACTGCAAAATGTAGTAATATAACATACAGTGGAGAAACAGAATCAAAAGAAACAAAATTAAAAGGAAGAATTAAAAAGGCTGTATGATTCCAGTTCAGATGCATTAGAGCTTATCTTCTGTATTTCAGAGGAAGAAGCACACCAGTCAAAATGAACTGTTGACTAATGTGAATATCATGCATCCAAAGTGTTTTAATGTGTTACCTACCACTTGTGACTGGAAGTTTCCACTGCAGGATGCTAATGAAGAGACCTGATTCAGAGTTTTCTGGCAGGAACAATTTTGAGCAAAAACTACTGCAACTCAGTTAAAGAGTACTTGAAACACGGGTGCCAGAACAGCTGCCACAGCACCCAGTGGGTTCCAGGCAGACTTTGGAAGGAACCCAACAAGCCAGTTTGTAAGGCTGAGGGAAATGTGACGCTTTAATTTTAAATTTTCTTCCACACTGTGTTGTTATCAAGCTATTGCCACACAAGAGCAGTGAGACCTTTTGAACAGCATGCCTCTACCTCAGATACATTTCATATTATACATATGTTCATCCACCCTAACATCCATATTCACAAATTAGTACCCTGGATACTTCCACATAAACAGTGGCCATAATTTTCTAACTCTAATTATTTGCAGTAAGGCAATGAGTGCTCAACAGAATAACCAAATCCTGATGCCTTTTTCCAAGGAAGGTCAAGGTTCACCCTGAAGAGCCAGTGGGTATTTGTACACAGGCACCAGAGTTGATTTCAAGACACAAACCATATTGTAATAAAGCAATATTTCAAGTATTCTTCATCACTAGATGAGATCCAACTGGTGCCAGGTAGAATATTTATACAGCAAGTAGACACTCTATTTCATTAGAGGTCTAATCAAATTTCCAAATGCTAGAACAAATTATTATTTCCACATCTCTAATCAGCAACAAGGGTTCTTTACTAAGAAGAATGTCAATCAACTCTGAGGGAGTATTTTTTATTTTTTTAGTTAATAGGGATAATTACATTAAAACAGATTTGGAACCACATGGCCAAAACCCCTCCAGATACATTTAACCAATAATGTAACTATATTTCCTTCATCACATGCTAAAGGAGGAGATATTAAACACATTTATAAGCACTTGCTATTAAATTAGTGAAGGTACTGTCTTATTAAATACTTCAAACTGTAAAATTCGCACAGACAACATATGCTGGCTTTCAGTTTTTTGTTGGTATTAGACAGCACAAATCCAACACAGTAACAAATGGCCCAGAGACAAATAAAAGATGATTTTGAGCAAGCAGCTCTATCATACTATACGAATGGCTTATACCAAGAGAGGTTACTTCTTCACCACAAATACAATTCTTGTTTATGTAGGTTGTGTGGAATTGCTCAGAAACACAAATTCCTAATTTCCAAGTAGCCACAAAGTCACATTTAGTGTTCATTTTTGTGTGTAAAAGTTAAATGAGAAATCATTGTTGCAACCATTCCTCCTTCCTAAGGAATAATTAATGGATCTTTTAAACTATCTAAAAGAATTTACAATTCTCTAGTTTCATGTAAAAAATAAGTTTAAATTTAATATACTTTAAAACAGACAAACAATTACACGTTTTGATTCTGAAATGCAGTAACTGAGACACACAGGTGGCATTTACAGATTCATGGCTTATTCTGAATAGAAGAAATCCTACATTTAATGTCACCTTTTATTTTCCTTCCAAATGGCTTCTGCACTTGAAGAGATAAGAGAGACCTACAGTTCCACGTAGTTCTCAGGAATGCAATTTCTCCTGGCTTTCATACAAACTAACCCAACATTTGTGTACTCTGTAAGACTTAAATCCCAACCCTAAGGGTGCTCCAAGTACTGACCACACAAGAAGGAGAAAGCAGTCCATGAGGAACTTAATTCCAGTGTGCTGCAGGCTTATCCCTTTAGTTCCAGCCTACTCACAACAGATGAAGGCAGGAACACTTCATATTCCTCCTCACTATTATTTTTTCCCCCACTTGATCCCTTCAGGAATGGGACTGGAGGTAGCCTTATGCAGTTACCAAATTCACTAGTTCAAAATTCCATTAGAAATCCATTGCTGGTCTAACAAGAAAGAAGCTTATCTTGAGAGAAATATGAGTCACTAGCAAGTAGAAAAATAGGTTTTTAATAAGGAGGTTGTATCTGTTTATTTATCTTAGTCTAATCTGGGTAATCAGGGATGCTCAGAAAAGACTCAAGATGCCTTTTTAGATTTACTTATACCCTGTTCAGCCCCTCCCTAACTTAAGTCCCTGACTACCACAAGTCCTGTCAGAAAAAAGCTTGCTTATAATTTAAATAAGATGCAAGAGTGAAGACATTTGAATAGATCAATGGTTGACACAGTCTATCTATGCTAAAGTAATTTGTTTCTCCATGTCCTAAACAGGCAATACCATCTTCACTAGCATTTTACCCCAGCTAACTACTGTCTGATACACAAGAAGCATCCTATAATAAGAATTTTGCAACTACGGGTAAAGAGAGACATTTAAAATTAATACCCCTTGATCATGGCTTCCTCTATTACCAGTAACACTAGTTTACCCAAGGTAGCATGCCAAAAACCCCATAAAATTTCTTTAACTATCCCTAACAGCATTAAAAGGACTGACTGATAAACAGTCAGGAGAAGTTGTTTGTTTGTGGAAAATATTCCTATCTGCCTGTAATGGAATTTCACAAGTTACTTGAGTCATCTGCGTTACGCTCCCTATGGCTTCTACCTAAAGCACACAGACTACCAGGCTGGGTTGCAGAGACAACAATGGGAAGGATCTCTGCATACGAACAGGAACACCTGCAAAGAACAGAGAAATTAAATAGCATAAATTATTTCCATACAGGTTTTTCCAAAGCTGATGAGATGCAATTTCTCATTAACTGAGGTCTTCCTCCTGATGATTCCAATTTATTTTCTACTAAAAATTCCCCTTTTCCCCCCAGTCATCCTGACCCACTTAGACAAAAGCCAATATTCAACCTGGACAGGCAAATTACACTTGCAATCCCTTCTTATTCTCCAGCCCTGGAAATGGAAATCTGATAATAAAATCCCCAGGCCAACTCCCCCAGCTTTACAAAGCCAGGGGAGAATTATACCACTATCTTCTCTCACTCAGATCTCCCAAGCCAGGAAAAAAAAAAGCCTAAATAAAGAGTATTAACAACTCCCTTGCCCGTGTGGGAGGGAGGAAAAACCAAAGATGCTTAACAAACGTATGGTTTGGGCTTTTTTCAGATTTCAAAACATTGCCATCTGAAGAGATGTGAAATTTGAAGCACTAATTAAATAATATGCATAAATTTAAAGCAAATGCTCACAAAGCCCACATCTCCAAACCACAGCATGCGATTTGGCTAATGCAATGTACCACTCCTACCAGCTGCCCTAAGTCTCAGCAGAGGACAATCTCCACACTTGGCTAACTCACTCCCAACACTAAACCTCAAAGTTTCTTTTGAAGAAAATCCTCCTCCCCAGTTTCTTCCCATTCCTGCCTTTACTCACTCCCTATAATTCAGGGAAGATTGGTTTGTGTGTTTTTTTGTTTTGTTTTTTTCTTTCTTTTTTGTTAAAATAAACTGACTGTTCTAAATGAGTATGGTTCCTATGACGCTGCCTCTTACAGCTGTTCATTGCAAAACAGCATCCTTCACCAGAGGTTCATTTCACTCATGCCACTCTCATTACAGGTCTAATGAAAATTTAATAGTTCTACCCTCTTATTTTCAGTACATGAGTCCAGAAAGGTTAAGGGAACATTTTTTACACTGGCTTTTAAGGGAAAAGAGGAAGAATACAGGAGTCTTTAAGACCAGCATACACGTGCAAAGAGCAGTAGCAATTCAGGCAGTGAAGCCAGTAATTAACACAGAGAGGAGAGAAAACAATTATTTCAAAGAGTGAGACTCTGAAAAGATACACATCCCTGCAAGACTTGTTAAGTATGGCAAAGGAGAGAAATCAGTCTCATCTCTACACTTTCAGAGCATGTATTTTACAGTAAAGCATTCTGTTCTGCAAGTCTGGGTGTTTTTTTAACCAAATCTTTCCAGAAAAAGGAAAAGCAAATTATGAGGGTGGGGACCCTGATGCTGACAATCTAACTGACCTAAAAGGTTGGGTTTGCTGCCCTTGGTTTAATTTCACATTTTGGACCCTCTGAGACCCATTTTCTCATCCTAGCTGTGCCAATGGTCTTAGTGTTGGAGTGACTTGAGCTCGTTGCACCATGACAATGATCCAGGTGACCGATTGATAGAACACCAGAGGCAGACACCGTGTTGCACACAGCAGAAAGCTGCCAAAATTAGAATTGGTATGAACAGAGATAAGCTGAGATGCTATGTTTTTTTGATCAATTTGAGAACTCCTTTAGAAAGAGTCAAATCAGAGACTTAAAGCCATCTAGACAATGACAAATAAGGACAACTACAGCATGATGAGACTAGTAGTATGAATGGTCAAAGTATGGAAGTTGTGATTTGATTTTACAAAATAAGATTGCCTGTGACAGTCAAGTTGGCTGATCAGATTTCCAAAACCAACTATGCTATGCAACCTGATGACAAAGATAACTGCGCTGTGGAAATTGTGGGATGTTCTCCAAGCAAAGGCAGAACAACTTTTGCTTGCCTGGGTTCAGAACAGATTGAAACAGATTGACTTTCCTCAAAATAGCTGAGATGTCCTTGAAAGGCTTCTTGATTTCTGTAGAACAGGGAAAAGCATCTCCATGTACCTTCATGACTCATGGTGACACATATTTTAGCTTACCAAGGCTTAGGAGACCTGACATTAGCCTATTTTTGGTTCACTTATGGGCTACTTTCCTACTCACCCACACAGAACAATGAAGTGAATGAAAGTGTGTCTTTTTCTTCTCTTCTTTCTTTTTTTTTCTTTTTTTTTTTTTTCTTTTTTTTTTTTTTCTTTTTTTTTTTTTTCTTTTTTTTTTTTTTCTTTTTTTTTGGATATGACCTCAACTCTTTGAGCCTGGGCTGGTGCTATTGTAAGCACTGCACTACCGAATGATGTTCACAGATTTTTTTTTTCTGTCTTAAAAGCAGATGCTTTTTTTGTCAGCACCAAAGGTAGAACATGAGGCTCACCTTCTAGACATTTTAACTCTCCAGCCCAAATATATTTATGACCATTTTATGTCCATCTGCTCTTGAGATAATTTCTCCTCACTGGCTCTTACCACCGGATGCATTTAGAGACGTATCTCTTCTTAGCCTTTGTTTCTGCTGGATTAAAAAAGCAAACACTTTTACCTCCTGCAAAACCAGTACTCTGATTCTCCCAGCACATAGATAGCTCCCCTTTGTCCCTTTCCAGCTTCCCTCCTCCCCATACTGTACAATGCTGGTCCTCCAGCACACCAAATTCCCTCTCTCAGCTCCTTCCAAGGAGCCGTTCTGAAGTTAAGAGTAACAAACAGCCAAGCATATAACTCTTACCTTTCATACCACTGGATTTCACCTCACATCTAACTTTTAGTAAAGGTACCCCAGCTTCCTACAAAACACTCTGCTCTCTCTCTGGAGGAACAGCATCTACCACTTCTGCTGTTTAAAACAGACACTGCGACCCAGGACAGTGCTAAATCAGATTAGTTTCAATAGCGATGCTTTGAAAACTCACTGGTAGTCTCCTCTCAGCGCAGTGCCTTTTCCCTTCATCATGGCCAACCACCTTCCCCACATCCATCAGTTCCGAATCCCTACTTTACTAATTAGCAATAACAGAAAAATAAGACCAAAATGCATCAGTACAAAGGCCCCTATTGCACAGTAACTTCTCATAGCCAGGGGCAACAGCAGACATGCAACTGCCAGAAAAGTGTATAGAAACTATATTGGAAAGTGCTGTGTTTCACTTTGTTACACATTCACCCAAATTCACTTTTTTATATTCAGAACCTTTTGTTGTCAAATCCCAAAGTTTAATTTCAGATGACTTGCTAATGCAGCAAGAACTTCAATCTTTGATAGTACTTTATGTTTAATTAATGAAGTCCACTTTTAGTCCACCCAAAGCCTTCAGAAGAGGATGCTCTAGCAGATGTCCTATTAACTGACAACTACCATGTTAGTTTGGCATGACCTACTTTTGGTGGTATGATGTAGTATGTACCTTTTCCATATATCCTCACACTCTGTCTTCAAGATTTGCTTTGGTAACTTGTATGGCATTGAGACTGATGCTAAAGAAGGAGATGGGCAGGGCGGGTGAGGAGCTCTGAAAATTACATTCATCGTATTGATGGCTGTTTCCCTCTTACAGGATCACCCTGACTGGGTAGCTCTACAAAAACACAAACAGATCCAGAATTTCAAATTATTTTTTCCATCACTGCAGTACTGTGAGTGGCTCAAGCCAGGAGGGTTGGCTAAGCCAGGTTCACTTACACTTGCCCACAGAGAGAAATCCTCTAAACCACACTCCCACATCATCCATTTTGCCATCGCCCTTCTATCTTCCTCATTGAAATCTATCACTAAACAAATATTTAATCCTGGAACTGCTCTTATACTTGATTTCTTTTCTGCCCTACTGACCTGTATGTACATGTAAAAGAACCATTTACTTCACAAGCTTTGCAATTTGCAACTAAGCTTGAACAGCTGGCAAACTCTCCCTGTTCCTACATTTCCTGACATATCAGGATTTTTCCATTCCCCGAAGACTCTGTTTATTTCCAAAAGCCTTCATGAAGCAGTAATCTGTCCAAAGAACTACTGAGCCCTTCCTACATATTCTCTTCTTGCTTGCTTGGACTACCAATTCTATTTAGGCAAGAGAACCTTGTGTTTCCATCAGGCTCCAGAACCCTTCCAGCAGTGTGACACAGAGCTCCCCAGACCAGGGTGTCCCCACACTGGAGATCCATGAGAACTGGAGGCTGCCTTGGTTACAACAGCAGGCAGCAACTCTCAGTCACTTCTATGAAAGGCCTGTTTTGTATGCCATTTTAAACACTTTCCCTGCCAACACACCAGGGTTTTGTTACAAAGCCTGCACATCAATTCCACAAACCCTAACTACTCATCTCATTTTGCTCATTCTTCCATTTCTTTTCAGTCAAATCATTAACTTTGGTTGTCTGTTCAACACAACTTGCAAAATCCCCGCTAGCAACAACTATTATTTGTTTTAGAAAAAACCCAACAGAGATGTCATATCTATGACATACTAAGCCCTTCTGATTAGCAGCAATTGTTCTGCAAGTAGACCTGCTATTTTAACGTGTCCCTTAACAATAAACCCAACTGCAAATTGTACCTTTATTAATATGGAAAACCTTCCTCATAGGCAAATTTAACCTGTGGATCTTTAGCAAGTTTATAGCACTCCCTTAATAGAACTTTCTGTAATAAAATGTAACTTTGATTAATTCGACATTAGATGAAATCTAAAGCACTGCATCTAGCTTTTCCTGTTTCACTGCTGAAAGAGAAACTTACCTTCACCCGTGAGAAACCCCAACCTGCTAGACTATTGCAAATTTCATTATGTGAAACCAAGTAAAAAGCTTGCATTGTCCCTTCTAATTTTGACAAAAGCCTGAACTATGTAAACTTTAGGCATTCAAGTGTTTTCAAATAAAGATTTAAGACTGTGGAGGGCAGAAGAGATTCAACATCTTTTAAGGCAAATAATTTTTCCAGTATACTATCACATGAGCATTAAAAAAAACCCCAGGACTAACACCATCAAAAGAACAGATGAGGCAGCACTTATCTGAAGATCATTACTCTGAGACTCAAGTCAAATTTGCATCTCACTTCCACCAAGGCTTTTTTTAATTCCCCTGTTTTCGACTTGTATGCTTGCCAACAAAGTGCAAAAGGTTAAAATTTACAGTGATTTTTATTATACCAACTTTTAAATGAACACACATGTAGTCAGCAAGCTTTGTACTTCCATGTTTATTGTCCAGCCTAAAACACAGATGCAATGATGTCCTACCGCAACCACTGCAAGCACAAAACACCTAATTTAATAGAATTTCACAGGGTGCAGCTCAGTTTCTTATTTTTATCCCCAGTTTTGCAACAGAAGTAGTTGAACTGACCACAGACAAACTAGTATAGTGCTGAGCTGCCTTCCTCAACAGACCACACCAGGCACCTATGCTTTACCACCATCCTCCCTTCAGTGTTGAGCAGCCTTCCTCAACAGACCACACCAGGCACCTATGCTTTACCATCATCCTCCCTAAATTACATAAAAACAATAAAAATTGAATAAAAACTAAATGGAACCCACCAAGTTTCCTGTTACAAGGAAAGTAACATCTAGCCTTGTCCCTCCATTGATATTAAAGATGCACACAAAAAAGTCCGACCAAGCAGGATCAGAGTATAGCTTCAAAAAAGTACAGCAAATTAAATTTAATTTTAGATCTACAAGTGCTGCCAAGCACCACTTTATTTGTCAACAAAACATTCTGATTATTTGGCAGAACAAAGCAAGCTCCCTCCCATCTTTCTCCACAGACATCTTTGGCACTGGTTAATTTGTATGTCTTTAGACATATGTCAAGTCTGGAGCTGTTTTGGGCTTTAACCCTGCAGAACTTCTCTCATTTAAGTATTTGTTTTTCTTAAAGCAGTAATAGCAGCAAGTTAAAGCCAAGAAGGGATTCAATCCTGGAAGGAAATGGTTAAAAATCAGGCTCTGCTGATGTGCGCTTCTCTGATCCATTACATTTCTCACAAGCTGAGCTGAGAGCTGAGCACCAAGTATCAACTGTAATATGATCCAAGAGTTTATGGAAAAAATAACTGCACATACCAAGCATGCACATTTAATAAGATTTTGTTTCCATTAAAATATTCAAGAAGCATGATTTTTAAGATCTGTTTCTCCCTCTGACCGATTTTTCACGTTTCTCCTCCCCCCTCCCCTAAACACACACCTCCTTTTTTTTTTTAAGGGTTTGGTTTTTGGAAAAGGAGAAGGAAAAAAAAAAAAGCAGTCCTACTGCAGGGAAGAGAGGCTTGAAAAACAACTTTGATTGGCACTTGGCCTGACCCGCAGAGGAAGAAAAACAGTTTTTGGACAAAGAGCGCAAATATTTGAGCTCATTGACTTACAGGCTTTCTTAGCCCTCGCAAGAGCCGACCTGGCGCTAAATGTATGGGGCGAGACTGAATTAAAATAAAAAATCCCGAGACGGCACCGCGTTCATCGCGGGCGCTGGGGCTGGCGCATTTGCACAGCTCAGCAATTTTAATTCATTTGCCCTGGACAAACAAAAAGCGCCTCAGCCACAGAGCTCCCCGAGAAGCAGATGTGGGGAGGACGTGGGACAGGGCTCGCAACCCTCCTGAGGGCGCAGGGTCCCCAAAAGAGAACTGCTGACAATGGCAAGGATGGGGCTTACGGAGTTTGGGGGGCGGCGGGAAGAGGGTTTTGGGGTGTTTTTTAGTGTATTTTTTTAAAGCGCTGATTTCGGGTGCCCCCACACAAAGACTTGTCGGAGATGCATTCTGACGGTGAGATACGTGGATAAACTTTCCAAGCACTCAAGTCCCAGCCCCCCACTTCACCCGCCCAACTCCCCTTCCCATGCCACTGGGGAGGCCGGGCGTCCCCCAGACCTCTCTGAAGGGAGCAACCTGGGACAGTGGCAAGTGACAACCGTCCCGGGGGAAGGGAGTCGACGGGTGCGCGAGTCCCGGCACCCCTCCTCACCCTTTGAAGCAGCGTCCACCCCCTCCCCACAGGCACTCACCTTCCGCCAGAATCCCTCCACACTGCCCATCCCTCCTCCCCATTCCAGCCCCCCGCCCCAGCGCTGCCCGACGCCCCATTTCTCTTCACGGCAC
>VZTY01007911.1:167153-207253 GCA_013400935.1 Turnix velox | reverse complement strand
GAGCGCCGGCGCGTGCCTGCCGCAGGCCAATGGGGCGGCTCAGCGGGCGCCATGCAAACGAGGCGCGGGAAGCGCCGCCCCCGGAGCCGGGGGGCTGCGGCCCGACGGGGGCCGTGAGTGAGTGAGCGTGCGAGCGAGCGATGGAGGTTTTAGGGGGGTTGCGGGGATGTCGGTTTTTTCCTCCTTGACCGGTTCCCTCCACTGTTTTCGGGGGCACTTCCCTCCAGGAGTGTCCCCCTTCGGCAGGGCGAGGGATCACCAGTTTGTGGAGATGCAGGCTTCGGCCTCCCTCCCAGACTAAGACCTGGGCCCAGGCTCTGAGCGTCATTCCGGGGTATCCTCTCCCCAGAGCCGTGGATCCGTTAGCGGTGCTGGCAGCGAGGGGGGTAGCCGCCTGTGAGGAGGGTGAGCTGCTTTCTGCGGGAACAGCCGCTCAGGGGCGGCAGCTTGCGCGTGTAGGAACAAGACTGGCTCTGCTGCTAGGCAGAACAGGATTAGGTATTTGCTTTAGGGGAAGTTGGGAAGGTTGGGAACGCGCATGTCAGCTTGTGTGCTTTTGCCTTGGGTCGCCGGGATTGTTAGAAGTGATGAGTCAGGTTTTCTAGGCTCCATGCTAATGCACGGAGATGGAGTGTGTAATTAGGACAGAGAGAAATCTATAATCTGCAGCCTAGGATAGCTGGGGGTATGAACCTCTTTTTTACATCATAGCATCACTACAGTTTTTCCTTGTTTGTATGGTCTGGAGCTTTGCTTTTTAAATAAGTGTATTTCAGCTTTAATTGATGTCAATAAAAGTTTATGTATTAAATTACGAGCAGAATGTAATTCCTGTAACAAATCTTGATGGTATAGAAGGACTTGGTTTTTCATGTGGAAAAAGAATATTATAGTCCTCTGAAATGTCTAAGAAGATTTGGGATATTGCAAACGTTGTTCTCAAGGTTTCTGCTATCAGTAATAAATCAGCTGCTTGAGAATGTTGATCTGCCTTACAGACTTTATCCATGGAAATACTTTCTATTTTTGCAAAATTAAACATTGTATAATTCAGTCAACTGCCCTGCTAAGATGGGCACAATGTAATTAATGATTTCCATCTTTTAAAGGAGACTAATTGAACTGATGAGTAGTTTCTGAGGTCAGACTTGGCCACTGTAAGTAAATCCATCCTTCATCCTCCAACATCCTTCTCTTTCCATTTTCAGTGAGAACAGACAGACACAGTGTGGACTCTACTATTTCCAGACAAGTCAATATGGAATGACTACAGATGGTAGAATTGCAGGCAGCCAAACAAAGTGCCCGGAGAAAAATAAATAGAAAATGGTGGGTTTTTTTTCCAAGCATTATAGTAGGAATGGCATCCCAATATGAGAAAACAGTTTGCTAGAGTGCAGGTACTTGCTGTACCCTGCTTGTGTCCCATGATGCTGGTACAACTGAAGTGATAAAGGAAAGATGAGAACCTCACCTTCATTGTCTAATCTGAACGTAATGCTGAAATGTAAGTAAGTAGCATGAGTGATGTAAATGTTGTTTTGTTTATTGCTGAATCCCATGATAATGTTACCTGAAATGAGATTCAAAGTTATAGCCACAAGCAATGAAGCATTGACACTTCAGCTCAAGTGAGATCACTTTGAGCCCTTCGCTGTCAAGTGCCTGATTCAAACTGAAACCCATTGTCAAGGATGGTACCAGGCACATTTGAAACAAAGGCAAGAGAGGGATTTTGAGTAAGCTACTCTTAATATTTACCATTGGAACACTAACAGATATTCAGATTTCGCAAATAGCATCTAGTAATTTTATTTTATTTCCACACAGCACTAAGTATCTTCAGGAATGTCATTGAGTCCCATTCCTCTCCATTGAAATTATTTCCACCTTGAGTGACAGCTTCAGGCCTTTAGCAGAACCCATTCAAGGTATGAAAATTTTCCATGAGCCAAGTGTAAAAGCTGGACTAATTTGTACAATTTAAAATCAGAGAAATTTGATATCTAGTCTGTATTCTGCCACAAACTTCTTGTGAAAGGAGGCAGGACATGTATGCCTAAATGCTTGAAGTATTTGATTGAGTAACTCTCTGTTAAGCTGTAAGTACTTAAGTACTGCTGTGCCTCCCAGTCTTGCCTTTCAGTACATTAGTATCTGAGAAATGTCAAGAGAAGTATAAACTTTGCAAGTGTTTAATTGTTTGTGGAAACAATATGGCAGGAGAAATTGCCTAAAACCCTTTCCTGCACCCAAGAAAAAAATTCTCAGATACCTTTTCTGAAGTTCATATTTTCCCTTCATTTTCTTTTTATAAACCATTTCAGTGCCTAATAGAGATGAGAAGTGTACCTGACAGGGTGCTTATGCAGTGCTGACATGGTATTAGTATTGGATAATCAGTGCATAGACTAGAGATAAATTCTGAATATTTTGAATGCCTGAACTCTTTCTAGATGAAGTATTTGGAGCTGAACTGTGGCATCTATCCTGTGAAATGCCATGAATGCACCCACCTTAAGGAACTGGCATAACCCTGCTGCCTGCAAGGACTTGTGTATGCGTGTGCCTTGATTTTAAGGTCTTGGCTCATTCCATTTTGAGTGAGATGTGCTTAAGTTCTTCAGAGTTTTTAAAAGCCTTTCTTTGTCCTTGATGGCTTCTTGGTGATCATATCCACATTCTTGAAAGTTCTCCTGGTAAACTTGTTTCTCCACAGAGGTATTGCAAAAAGTTATTCAGGGCTCCCTTCACAATTGACTGGCAGCTTTTATCATGGAATCACAGAGTCTGTTGATTGGAAGGGACCATCAAAGGTCATCTGCCCCAACTCCCCTGAAGTGAGCTGGGACATCCTGCACTGGATCAGGTTGCTCAGAGCCTCCTGAAGCTTTGAATTTCTGCAGGGGTGGGGCCTCCACCAACCTCACTGGGCAACCCATATGATCCAGCTGTACTTTGCCTGCCATCCACTGCAGTGGGTTTCCTTCAGTTTTTGCCCAGTTACTGAGTTGTAAAGGTTCCTGAAACTACGAGGTGATTAACAGGATTACAAGCAGCCTGGCATCTTAAGCTGCCCAGAAATATTAAAGCAGTGGTCCCACCCAACCAGCCCCTTGTGCTGAGGTTGCCTAAGTAAGAACGGGCATTATTGCTGTGTGTTGGAGATTATTTTTTTCTTGATGATACAGAACATAGTGGCTTGTGACCATCACATCCTTTCAGAGGAGTCACTGTCCCCTGTCAGTGTAGAGTTGCACAAATGGTTACTGTTTTAAACAGATTTTTATCATCACACTTGTAAAGTGTGAAAAACAACCACTCTGGTGAAACAAGGCAGGAACAAACTTGTGAGGAAGTAGAGATTTCTCTGACTCCTGAAATCTTCAGATATGCTTTTGACAGACAGGTTGCATCCAGCCATGGACTGCTGCCATTGCGATAGGATTGGATGAGGTGGGACAGCCTATGCCAGAAGGTCAAATTCTCCTTATGCCTTCCGCACCCTTCAAGCTAATGTATTTCAAACAGATTAGCTAAGAGACAGAGCACATCCAAACATCTGTCTGCTTTCATCCCCCAGAAAGAGCACTAATACTGCTGTTGTTTAGTGATGTGATACCACTTTGAACTCCTGCTGGGGCTGTGGTATTTCTGCCTGCAATTTCCTGAGGAGAAGGTTGAGAGCTGGACACAGTGCATCTCCACTGCCTTCCAGAAAGCATCACACCCAGGTGACCATCCCCCACATAACAAACAACTTGTGAGACAGCGTGAAATAATAATAATATTAGTATTTTATTACTGCTCTTGCAATCAGGAGATGTTCCGTCAATTGACTGTATGGTGTTGACCAGGCTGTGTCCCCCTGAGGAGTCATTCTGGCTGGAGTGTGTTGTGCGGGTGCTCTGGGAATGAAGTCATTCCAGACAATGCTCCCCAAAATGTGCCCCTACTATAGAAGCTGGATCAGCTTTTGTTGTTCATGTTGTTCATGTTGTTAATGCAACAGCTTGGTGCCTCCTGAAAAGGTTGGACTGACAAGATCAGTGCTGTAAAACTGAACTCTCTGCAGTGAACGTGCTTGTGATTCACAGACCTCCAGCAGCTTGAGGAGAGAGGAAGAGGAGGGGCAGCTGCCATGTGATCACTCTGACTGGATTACTGCAAGACTAGAAATCCTGCATGGAATTAAAAGATCCTTAAGTTTGGTTCAGGAATAGGAAAAGAAGGCATGTCTGAGCATCCCGCTCTGGAGACTTACCCATGCTCACCGTCTGATGGGCACAATGAAGTGCTGCATGGGTGATTAGGCGAGATGGTTGACACATGTCATGTTGACACATGTTCATGAATCCATGAATCATTCAGTAAAGCCAGACTGAACATGGATATACAGGAAAACAGGTAAGTTTTTCAAGGCCAAAATTCCATCACATTGCCATTGTGTCATGCAATCATAGAACGTGTTGAGCTGAAAGGAACCTTCAAAGGTCATCTAATCCAACTCCCCTGCAGTAAGCAGGGACAGATGACAAATGAGTGGTAGTCTAGCCTTCATTGTTACAATTTTTGTTGCACTGTTTTGATATGTCTTGCAAAGGATTTATATTATGTTGCAAGGGGAAGGAGTGAAGTTTGTGCCCTGAGTGATGCTGCACACGCTTTGATACTACAAAATAACTTCCCACCCTAATTTGCTAAATGAGCATTCAGATAATTATGTGAAGCAGGGAGAGGTGGATGTTTGTGGAATTCTTCCTTGAGGGTGGGGGGACACGCCTTTTCATTTGCAGTGTTTACACCCTGACTAGATAAAGCACTCAAGATTATGTTTATCATAAGAAACAATTACAGCTTGGCCCAGGAGAGCTGAGTTCACTGACCTAATAGGCCTTTTTAATATCTAATTGCTTTGTCAGTTAAATAACTCTAAAAAGCATTAAATCACTACCCGACCAAGAAATCTCTTCTCCTCTCTCTCTTTATGTTGTTCTGTGATGTGTATGATAATTCACTAAATGTATTTCCACGTGTTGTTTACTTCAGTTCAGCCTTCTGAGACCACACTGGCCTGGACTGTGAGCTTGTAAATAGGGATCATCTGGAAAAAATAGGTTATGCTTTGAGTTAACTTTGGAAGTATTTTGGCCCGTACGATTTTTGTGAGTGATACAGTGGGGAAATGCCTTAACTGAAAAAAAAAAAGAAAGGCAAGGCAGAGGTAGCCTGGTCTTACTCACTGCAAAAGGAGAATTTAGAATAATCCCTTCCAATATATTCATATTAATAATGAACATAGATAGTCCTACCAAACAGATTTAATGACAGCAGCAGGACTCACTTGGATGACAGAAGCATCTCCCCTCTGCAGTGCTTAAGATGGACTTCATGAGGTGGACATGGATGTCTGGGGTTGTAGACACAGAGCAGGGACAAGTGTGGACCTCCTGCACCAGCTGCACAACCACAATGTGAAGCACCAGCTGCAGCACTGGGAAAGATGCACACAAAGTTTCATCCCTCTCCTAAACATGAGTGCCTGTATCAAAGCTGCAGACATGACATCTCTGTGAGATGTTGGTGTCCAGCACACCTGGCTGTGGGCTACAGGATTTCCTTGAGAAGACCAAGAAGTGCTGCTGGCTGGGAAGTGGGAGCTCCTGCCTTGGCTCCCAGCTACATCACACATCACTGGAGAAAACAACCATGGCACTGCAGATCAGGCTGGGTAAAAGGACCTCAGCTTGCAGCCAGACCACTGTAAAGCCAAGAGTTCAAAAGGCAAGGAGCTAAAAGAGGCCAAGCAACTGGCTCAGATACCTGCTGCTTTGGAGTATGAACTTGAGCGTGAAATTTTGCTGCCTGTTTCCTTCCTTTGCTTTGGCTCAGTACAGTGCCCAGACAGTGCACAGGACACAAATGCCTTTGTGTGAAAAACCTAAAATTTCTCAAGGATCTGAACCTGCCAGTTCTGATTTTGCAAAGGAAACACATGGTGTGCATGATGCTACATTAGGGATGGAGATGATCAGTGAAAAGGGCTTCTTGTACTCACTGGCAGTGTTGTGCCTTTCATTATTTTAAGAAGCAACACAAAAGTCAGCAGCTTTTGGAATATGGCACATAATTTTGGTCCATTTCCCATTGAAGCCCCAGAGATACGAGTGTGTTGGTAGATCAGGCTGAATTATGACAGAGTTTTGCTCTTTGTTTCCAGACAAAGAAGTGCTGAAGTGCTGAAAGATTGGCATCAGTTTTGGACTTGCCCTATTTTGATTTTAAAATGTTTTTTACCCTGTTTAATTACTTTTCTGTCGGTTACAGCCTGACAAACCCGAGTTTCAGTGCAAGCAAGATTTTTCTCAGAAGGTACCAAAGTTAGAAGCAATGAGGCATGGGTAAAGGCAGTTTGCACATGAGATCTTCCCCAGCAAAACTGACTGAGTGCTGAAGGCTTGTTTGCATGACATGTTTCTTCTTTCACTGATCAATATCTAGGTGTTGCAGACATCTTTGGATGGAAGACTCAAATTTTGAGATTCAGCTTTAAAGAAAGATGCTTTAAAGAATGATGCTGATCAAGTGAATCAGCAGTGCACTGTGCCTGTGTGGTGCCACGCAGCCTGCTCACCCGCTTTGCTCATACAGCAAGCAGGATGGGCCCAGCCATCTGGCACTGTGGAGCAGAAGAAAAGGAGCAGCAGCTTCCCTGGATCCACATCAGACAACTCATGTCTGCTCCCAACTGCTAGAGCCTCTGCCTCTTTGTGTGACGTTGGATGGAAGTGCATGACTCCTGCATGGAGATTTCCCTTTGAAGACTCTCTGACCTATTTTAGCTCAGCTTTGCAGTAGGCACAAGCTCTATTTATAATCTTGGGAACAGGGACAGTTAGCCTGGAAGGAGAAAAAAATGGGTGTAAGCAATGTACCTTGCCTTGCTGGTGTGGCCCTGGCAGTCACAGCTTCAGCACTGGAGCCCCTGAGTTTGAAACTGTGCCCCCCGACTCCTGTTTGGGCAAATAAATGAATAATAACAGGGACTGTTGCAGCTTGCTCTGCTGACTGCCAGATCTGTCTCGTGTAACTGAACCTCAGGGCCACAGACCTGACTATTTCCTTACAAAATTTTTATACGGATGAAGGTTCAGGAGAACGTTGGACAGCAGAAGTGGAGAAATATCTGTTTTATGGGCAGAGCCTTTGCACAGCACGGGAGCATAATCTGAGATAAAAAAACTGCAAAGGATTTTATTTCCACGGCAAGGTCGTATCTTAAGAATTTTATTTGCCCTCATTTCTATTAATATGCCCTTTTACAGGGAGAAATAACTTTTTTTAGCCATGTTGTGTTGCTCTTGAAACTCAACCTTCCTAGCTGGGCTCTATAAATCACTGGAAACCATGGATTTTCTTACAAACAAGCTACATATCAGCCTATGTTATTATGCTATTTGGCTCCTTCATTTCAGAAACAGTATGGACCAAATTCTTCTCTGGCAGAACTTCAATCTTCGTGCTCCTATTTTGAGAGCCCTGAGCCAAATTCCTGGTCCCTCTTTTGTCGATACACGTTCAGAGTCACTCTGCTGTAATCGCCGCAGTCACATATCGTTAACACTAATGTACTGCTGAGCAGAATGTAGCCTTCTCTATAAATATCCCTTCAGTCAAGGGAAGTAAGGAAAATAATGCTGAATGTGGCTGTAAGTGTTATTGCTTACTTTGTTGAAAGATCACTCACTCTTGGCTTAGATTATTTGAGCATGACAGCCCAGGAAAAAAAGTGAATCTGTGAGGGATATGAGGCTCAATAACAGTCTATAAAACTCGATGTATTGCAGCATTAATAAATGTATATTTGTGATGAAGCATGCTAAACCTCAAAGGCTGGATATAAATATCAATGTCTATTGAATTTCAGGAAAGGATGGTTGGTGGTAACCATGCTGGATTCTGCAAAATGTAGTCTGTGTGTACACAGGGGCTATTAATAGGTATCTTCCTCCTGGTAGACAGAGAATTTGTCTCTTCCTGGTCACACAAAATCACAAGTTGTTAAGGGTTGGAAGGAACCCCTGGAGGTAATCTTGTCCAGCCCTCTGCCTGAGCAGGTTCAGAGCATGAAAAGTGAATTTCTTTCTTTACCTCCCTGGCAGGATCATTGGATTCCCTTCAATAGATGCAGCACTGCTGTCCTGTGAGTAGTGTATCAGCTGGAGAAAGAATGCCAAGAATCCACCAGGGGATGCAGACAAAGGGAGTCCTGGTGCCTCAAGCAACCTCTTGTAGCTGATGGCCAGCCCATCCTCTGTGAAGACTGGGGATCCTCCAAACCTCTGCAGCAACTTCTCCCCACAATACAATATGGCAGGCATGTGTTTGACCAGAAAACCTGTCATAAGCGGTGGGGACAAGTCATACGGCAACAGAAGGATGTGGTTTGTAAGTGGTGTCTGAGCTAGAGAAGGCAGAAGAAAGTAACTGGTAATTGTTTGTCAGTGTGGTGAGCAAGCTGCCAACCTGCCAGGTGATTTCATCAGCTGGGTTCTGAGCTGCAGCTGCTGCTAACACATCTCCAACTTGTTTAGCCATGGGTGGGAGAGGAGGGCACTAGCAAATAAATCATGTCTTCGGGTTTGCAGACCTGTAGGTGTTTTCCCCAAAGCAGAAAGCTGACATTTAATCTGAAAAATTCTGGAGAAAACAGTTGGTATCTGGTGAAAAGAAGTCAAGACCTGTCCTTTCTGCATTGTGTTTTCCTTTCACCCACTGGGATGATGTACGTGAGAGATTGTTCAGAAATGAGAAGGGGTCCCTGGCTGGGCATCTCATCAACTGTGAAACCCTTCAGTGTTAAAACTATCATCATCCTTCTAGGTTGCCTGGTTCCCAAACCCTGGTCTCCACTGCCCCTGTGTACTGAGGCTCACTTTTAAAACAAGGTCTTTTCTCTGAAGGCTGCCACAGGCTTCTTGTACCTTCTTTAACATCGAGGTTATTATTTAGAAACACAGTGCTCACCAGCATCCAGCTTTGTCATGGAAAGCAGCCAAAAACTCTAATTCTGTCAAAGTGGATTCTACTTTCTCACACCTGGAATTGCTTTGGAGACATTAAAAGCTTTATGGAAAATCAGACCCCATCTGCCTTCTGACACTATTTTTCAAGGGTTCCTGAAATACATGGAGATCCAAGTACTCATGCAGGTTCCTAAATGGTGAAAATAAAAGTCTGGAAAGAGAAGTCATCTGTGAAGTTAGCAAAGAACAGAGCCTACACTGCAGAGGAAGTCTAAGCTGCAGGGAAAGTGAAACTAAAAAAACCCTGAAGACAAAGCTGCTGTGGCTGCTGAGGTCTTCATATGAAGAGCTCAACAGATCATGCACAGTGTATCTAAAGTTATCTGAGTTAAAAGGCTGTGTAATAGATTTAGTGTGATCTCATTTTCTTCTGCTATCACCACTTTCCTGCAGTTTATGCTAAATGGTTAGCCAAGGCAGAGCTTCCTAGGAGAGCTACACAGTCTAGTGGGACACTAGCCATCTAATTAGCTGCCGCTGGTTAACACAGGGGAAAAGATGAACAACAGATTTTCCATTCCCCTCGGCATCCATCTCTGAAAGCTAGTATGTCATCAGAAGAGGAGAACAAATCTTGTCTTGAGTAATTCAAGCATGGCCATAGCCTGGGCTGGAGCATGGTGCCCAGACCTCTAAGCTGGTGTTTACTAGAGCTTGTACTGACAGTACAGGACAGTAGTGTACTGGAGCTGGTTCATGAGCAGAGCCAGTAAGCTTCCCTAGCACTGGGCTGAATGGTCCCTGAGTGGAGCTGTGGAGCAGCCCCTCCAGCTCATTGCATGATGCCACTGTGCCATCAGGGAGCCTTTCCCTGGAGGACAAAGAGCTGCCTGAGAAAATCCCACAGGTTTACTGGCAGGTCCTGGGCTTCTGAGTTATCTTAAAGGTTTTGCCTAATTGCTGCAGAATTTATAGGGGGCTTGAAAAGAAGGTGATCTGTTCTGATGCCTAGCTTCTCACAGAGACTGTACCTGGACAGGCTTTTGGGTGCTTTATTGATCTGCACATATCATGTTTGGACCTGAACACACCCATGGTGCAGCAATAGTGTGATCTGGGTTTCCAGCCTAGGATTGCTGAAAGCAAAAAAGGACCTTCTCAGTGCAACAGCAATATGGGCATGTGGTGAGCTTGCTGTTTTTACACTCAATCTGCTGCGGAAGTATTAGCATGCTTTGCTCTTCATCTTTTAAGAGGAGGGAAGAAATGCACGCCATGGGCTCCTCACACCACCACAGGCACTGTCAAATGTGTGGCCTTTGCTGAAGCTATTACAAGCTTCTGGCTAAAGTGAGATGGATGTTCATAGCATATAATGAAAAGCAAAGGTGGTATCCACCTAGCAGCACCAAGAGACTTGCGTGAATATCCATTTGAGGTGAGAAGTCTCCAAACAGTTCGATGCTTTCCTTTGCACTTCTGTTGCACCTCTTGCACTTGGAGATCTGCAGGAACTCACAGTCTTGAGCAGATAGCAGTTTTCTCTTGAAGTAAAAAAGTGGAAAACAAGTAGACCCTCCAGAGGTGAGGACAGGCTCTCTGCCATCACAGGAAGAATTCAAATGACACTGCTGTCAGAACTGTACTTCAGTGAGGTCACAGCAAGTGAATTTGAGTGAAAGTGTCACGAGAGCCAGACATTTTAAGCAAAATCTGCACCATTCTTCATTCTCCTGTGGCTTATCAGAATGGCCCCTGTTCCACAGTTTCCCTGTGGCCAAAGGCTGCAGAGCCATGGAGCAAGAGTCCCATCAGCAATTGCAGAGGCCAAGTAAGTGCAAGGGCTTTAGCTTCTGGCTGGTGAAAATGGGACTCTCGAGCCACAGATGAGAAACAGCGATACTGAAACTTCATCTGAGATAATCGCTACCAGGAAGATGAAACCAGCAGCTAAGGGTGTCGGAGTGAAACGAAGCAGCCAGTCAAAGAGGCCCGTCAGCTTCAGGCACCTGTGAACAAAAGGCCATTTCATGAAGATGATGCCCTGGGAACAGAGCTGATGGGGGGAGGAGGGAAGAAATCAAAGAGCGGGCAAAAAAATAAGGTGGCTGCGTATCAGTGGACAGGGTGGCTCCAAAGGCTGCCAGACCTCCCAGCTGAGATGAATGGTTTCTTTTGAGTTGCGTAGATCCGTATGCAGAAAAACATTATAAGTATGATCTAAGCAGAGTCACAGACATTTTGGCGCCTGGGCTGGTTCTGTCCTCACACTTCAACAAGCAGGGCTTGACCTGGACGGTGAAATGCATTCTGAAAGCCCTGCACGTTGCACCCTATGCCATGCTGAGCTCCGTGGACAGCATGGACTACCGTTTGCTCCAGTTTTGCACTAGGGCTACCTGCAACAAGGTGATCCCATCCTTCAGAGAGAGGGTGTGTAGGCAATGCATCCCCCCTGCTATACCGGTACTAAAGACCTTCACCCTGTCCTGTGGCCTTTACCAGGCATCTCCACATGCATTTTGCTTTGCATTCAATAAAGCCACCAGAGCTTCAGCTGCCATCCCAAGTTGAGTGCATGCTGAAGTGCTCTGCCAGCAGTGGGCTGAGTCATAAGCCGATCCAGCAATTCCTATTCAAAGACTGCTGCCTCTGCCCTTGTGCAAAATGCACTTATTGTTTTGGGGTTTTTGCTTCTTTGTGCTAAGGTTCAAGCAGTGCTTTACTTGTTATTGCATGCAGTGGTTTGTGCACAGCACACCAGCACGGCCAGGGCTGATGCCAATCTACAGGCAGGGCCAGGACTGCACGGGTACCTTTGGCTCAGCACAGAGGTTGGCTGGCACAGGGGGGCCACGCTGTGTCACCTCCCCCGTCATTTGATAAACTAGAAAACACATGAACTAGCAAAGTGGGATGGATCTGACATAAAACTACCAAAATGAGCAATTTGACTTGTTTATCTCAAGGCTGAATTTATTATTTGTACGGTAACAGTATGTCCTCTGCAGACAGATGAGGTTGGAGGAGAGTCTCATCCCCTCTCCCTTTCTAAACAAATGCGCTGTAGGCTGGACTTTGCCTCAGGTTCCCAGGATGACCTCGGGGCAAGTCGTTTTGCCTCCCACCTTGGGAGGGGTGATGCGATAATCCTGCTTTTGTACTTTATTCATGGAGGCGAATACAATGGGAGGCGTCTGGCTGCCGGCTGGAGCCCTGCCCCTGGGCTTTTCCACCTCTCCCCAGCGCTCTGCATCGTGCCCAGTTCCCTGCGGTGCTGGTCCCCTCCCCAGCACTCCCCAGAGGGCCCGTGGGTGAGGTGGCTTTAGGGTGCTGTCAACTAGATGCATGGTATACCTAACCGCTGGAGCTCACCCTAGCTGCTTGGCAGTTGGTCAGTGTCACCCGACCTGGGCCGTCTTTATCACCTGCAGGCACCCAGTGTGCAGGGGGAGAATGAAATAAGGATATGCATTGTTATTGGCAGGATAATGACTCATTATCTCCATTTTAGAGTATGTGTACCAGGCCACCACACACCATAACACTCCAGTCACAGAATCAGCGAAAGAAAATTAGAAAGTCCAGGTGTCCTCCTTGCCAGGCTCTCTGCTTGCTCCCCAGGGGTTGCCCTGTGCAGTGCACAGGGAACTGATGGATTTTGATTCCTCAGTGGTGCTTGCAGGAGGGGAAATGTGCTGAACTGCCAACACCATGTGCTTCACACTGGAGGGGCTTGGGGCCGGCCCAATAAACTGGGTAAAAACCCTTCACCGACAACCTTGAGTGCAGCTCCGTAGAGAAAGACTTGGGTGTGTCAGTTGATGACAAACTCAACATGAGCCAACAGTGTGCACTCGCAGCCAAGAAGGCCAACCAAATCCTGGGTTGCATCAAGAGGAGTGTGACCAGCAGGTCAAGAGAGGTGATTTTACCCCTCTACTTGGCACTGGTGAGACCACACCTGGAGTATTGCGTCCAGTTCTGGAGCCCTCAACACAGGAGGGATATTGAGCTATTGGAGAGGGTCCAGAGAAGGGCCACGAAGATGATCAAAGGGCTGGAGCAACTGCCCTATGAGGACAGGCTGAAGGAGTTGGGGTTGTTCAGCCTGGAGAAGAGAAGGCTCAGAGGGGACCTCATAGTAACTTANGTCTGATCTAGTGGGAGGTGTCCCTGCCTATGGCAGGGGGGTTGGAACTCGATGATCTTTAAGGTCCCTTCCAACCCAAACTATTCTATGATTCTATGACAACCTCACAGCCTTTGAATGGCAGCATCTTCTTTTGTAAACAGAATATCCAGACACATTATGCAACCCCTGGTAAATTAACTGGGTTTCCATGCTGTCAAAATGTGGTAATTAGATGTTTACTTGTCTACTGCCTTTGCAACAGGAGCATTTTGACTCTACCAGTTCTACTATTGTAGGCAAGTCATTTGTGCTCTTTCTGTGTTACTGCCACGCTGCTAACACTGAGTTAAAAATAATGATTAACACACCCAAAATAACAACACTTCACCTCTGCATTATTTCCATCCTCGAGTATGAACTTCTAGTGCTTCCCTTTTCAAGCTTGCCTAAAAACTTTCTTTTAAGATAAGAATGAATTCAAAGCAGCATCCCAGGAAAGGAGATTTTGTGAGAGTCGCCAAACACACGGACTTGCTCTAAACCCTCAAGAACTGTTAGGGTTGGCAGTACCAAGTGGCACAAACCAGGCTGACATCTCTGCTCCAGTGTGTATTGTGCAAACACAATGAAACACATCTGCCCAGCTCATGAGCCATGGAGATAAATGTGAAAGAGTTGGAGAAGAAATGGAGGCACAGGGAAGATATAATGACTTGGTGCAGGTCATGGTGAAAGCCATGGGCACAGGGAATGGAACTTTTGGATCTATCTTGCTCTAGTGGGGCACTCCAGAAACCAATTTGGCTGTATCCTTACTTCGGTTGTACTGCGAGCTTTCCCCCATCAGCAGAAAAATCAGCTAGCAGCAGAGATGCTATTTAGTTAACACCATTGTACAAGACATGACAGTGATACTCCAAAATCATAATTTAAAGGAACAGTATTGAATGAGTGAGATGGAGATTTTGACTAATTGTACTCCTATAGCAGCCACTGTTATGAGAAATATGTCTTATTTATGTTTCTACCTAGTTGTGAATAAAGCAGGTCTTTGGGTGTAAAACTTATTTGAAAAGTCCACAAAGGAACAGGATGTTCAAATATCTGCTTTTCCTGAAAGCATGCTATCAATGGCTCAGGTGGGCGTCTGGGCACTTCTGCTATAGCTGCTGAAGCGTAGAGGGTGACAAGAGACAGAAATGGACTCAGAAAGCACTAAGAGGATGCTGCAGTTCTCCAGCTTACCCTTGCCTTTCATGTAAGAATGAGGTGGGAAAAAAGAAGACTCTCAGGAAACTTCAAAGCCGAATTTTCATTTTATAAAAAAAAGGTTCAAAAGCAAACTGCATCTACCTTTGTGATTCATACCCTCCCTTTGCCACTTTCTTCAAAATGCTGCTGCATCAAGAACCCCTGGTTGACACACAGAGCTAATCTCTGTTCCTCGTACATCCCTGCTCTGGAGCCAAATTCCTTGGCTGGTTTTAGCATTTACACTGCACCAGATAAGGGATCAAGGAATGAACAAACATTTTCCTCCCAGGAGTTCAGTGCATGTTTTTGGAGTTTCATGGGCATTTTTCAGCTTACCTAAGTTCTGTGCAGAGAAGAGGAGTTTAAGTTAACACCACGAATGTGTTGGATTCCCTTTGTAGTGAGCTGAGAGTAACCTTTCCAAAGGGTAAATCAGGGTAAATTTGACATCTGAAGCATCACTGGATATTCCTGTAATTGTTAGTGATACAGGATGAGTCTAATCCCTTCAGTATGTCAGTACTTCAGGTTTTACTTGTGTCTGATCCTGACATTTGGGTTCCTGCATTAATGTAAATGCACTTATCCCTCTGAATGGTGTAGATGTGTCCCATGCGTGGGACCATGCCCTTCCTAATTCTGCAATCAGTGTGGTCTGGGGACATCCCACAATCCCTGGTTGTTTCATGGCAATGTCTGTGATGCCCAGCTCAGAACACCATGAGAAAAATGTCTGAATGTTCCTAGGGCTCTGGGCTTTAGCACAATAAATATAGACACTTGAGGCCACCATTGGCAGAAGAAATCCAGAGCCATAATGCAGTGGAACCTTGGCCATGCTTCAGTGAGGAAGTGAAGTGGAAGAGGGTTGGTGTAGTTTTGGCAGACACTAATAGTACAGTTACATAGGACAAGTAGCAATGAGGCCCAAACACTTCTGTAGTGAAAGGAGGCCATACAACCAAAATCTTCCATCACTGTGATGAGTGGAAGATCATCAGCCAACCCTCAGGGTTCAGTCTAACTGCTCCAGCCCTGCAGGACGTGATGAGAATTCAGGATGCTGCAGAAGCTTAAAGATGCCTCAGACAGCCTGCCTGGAAAGAACTCTGCTGTCTCAAGTCTGGTCTCCCATTTCCAGCTCCGAGAACTAGTTCCCATCCCTTTCGTGATCCTGGAGCAACCCTTTGTCAACTGCAGTAGTTATTTATACAGACAAATGGAGTTAGGAAAGAGCTTGATATCTTTTAAATTGCATCTCATGAAATCTGCCCGCAAGGGACACATTGGCGAGAAAGCCCCAGGGAACCCTTTGGCTCTCAATGCTGGGCTCATCCATCACAACCACTCCATCAGCCCTAGCTCAAGGCCAGCAGAACTTCAGCTGGAAATGTCCCTGCCTGCTCAGCAGTTGTGAACCCATTCTCCAGCTCATGCCACATTCACCATGAAGCTGGTTCTTCTGCCACTGCAACATATGGGCCAGGGAGAAAGCTGGAAGTCTCAGAGTTTAGTTCTCTTCCTTTTCTTTTTTCTTTTTTTTTTTCATTTTTCATTAGGGACAATGCTGGAGGTCTCAGAGTTTGGTTCTCTTCTTTTCTTCTTTTTCTTTTTTCTTTGTCCTTTTTTTCATTTTTCTTTTCCTTTTCCCATTTCTTTTTTTTTACATGCACAAAGTATTTAGCATTCTTCTGAAGTCAGTAAAAATATTACAGGTGACCTTCACTTACTTTAATTCAGACCCAAGATGTGGAATTAATTTTTGAGCCAGTTCCAGCAGCACCCAGTAAATTATTTAATTCCTACCAGCTAATCATTCTCAGCACAAATCCACATCTACAGACGGTAGGGGAAAGGGAAAGAAAAAAACCCAAAAGAACAAAGTGAGTAAAACAAGCAGGAGCAATACAGAAAAATAAGGAGTTTATGTTAAGTTTAAACATTATTAGAAGAGGTAGTTTCATGTAACATGGAGAGCTGGAGTTGCTTTCCTTGCAGGCAGCCTGGAGACAGCCTGAAGAGGACCAGGTTATCTCTTGCTGTATGTAATAGCCTGCTGCAGTCCATTCATAATCTGTTAATATCAAAGAGGTTCAAATTAAAATGAAGCCCCATTTTCTCATGTGGTTTTCAAACCCCGATCTTTCCCTGCAGAGCATTTCCAGTCTCCTTGCAGAGCATTTCCAGGGTGGTGGGCTGTAAACCAAGGTGCCCATGCCTCTTGGTGGATGTTACTGCTCTCCTTTGGATCCAAGATGGGCATGTGACTGTACACATGATGATCTGAACTGACAGAAGACAATTCTCTCTCCTAGATCACTGCCTTGCTTCATCTTGTTTAATATGAGTGAGATTCATGTGTGTTATTGTACCTAATCCCCCTGTTGCTCCAACCTGCAGAAATTCCTGTGAAGCTTAAGGCATGGCTTTCTGGATTGACAGGTACCAGCAGGTTTCACTGCTGTAAAGGAGCTTTAGAAATGCAGGATGTTAGGGAAATTATGGGTGCAGACACTATGTATAGGTGGAAGGTAGGACTCATATCACCTGACTCTGGTCATCTTAAAGCAAAGTGCCACATTTCAGTTGCTCATATTCTCTGGTCCCCTGCAGAAGCAGGATCCCTCAGTGGATGGCTTAAGCCTTCTATTTAAGATGCTCAGGACCACGAGTCACTGTTTCTCTCGCTCAACTTGGGATCCTCATGGCAGATTACTCCTCTTGCCGCACCATCATTGTCTCTGATCACAAAGGGATGTTACGTGACCCTCAGGACAGCTGCCTAACTTTGGGCCAGGCCACATTGGGAAAGAGTGTCAAAATAGTGTTGCCCCAGCCAGTGGTGTTACAGGCTTGGGAAACTGCATTGGTTTTGTGCTGATGAAGAAACTAAATCTGCTCTCTTGTTCCTATCTGGGACTGTGAATGGTGGCACAGGCTGTGCTCTGCCTGCTTTTGCTGAGCAGATGCAAGGTCTCCATTTTCTGCTCACCTTACAGAAGCTCAAAAGATAAACATCTGCAGTTTTCTGGTCTGAGAGCACTAGAAGTGAACACCACCCCACTTCAGCTTTGCAGATGGTTGACAAAGCACTTTAAAGGTTCAAGTTATATTTGGAAATGAAAAGATCTTTGTACGGAACAGAATATAGCTTGTGCACCATTGAGGCTGACACTCACTAAAAGCAGGCACATCTGCTGATGCAACCTAATTGCTGTTTTGATTGCCCAGCCATGACAGGGCATAAAAATATTGTCTGTCTACAAAAAAAGAATGAAACCTCACTTGACCATTTTGTGCCCAAATACCTTGGCACTCAGCCCTGCCGAGCTAGAGTTGGGCAATCTGAATTCAAAAATTCCCCAGTGGAACCAGCTCCTAACAATACAAAGCTGTGCCTGTCTGACTTTGGGGACTATTTTCATGACTCTGAATAAAAATCATGTCTAGAGCACTGCACGTTTCAGTGGGGGCTGTGCAAGAAGGAGGCCATACCGGCCTGTGCCCAGCAGCTTCCAAAATTTAATAGGCAGAGGATGGGCCACTGCTGAAGGCCCATGTCTTGAGACTCACAGGCTCTTTTCTTGCCTGTGGACAAGTACACAGGATCCTTGCAAAATGATGGTAGCATCATTTCTGAAGCACTCTTGGTAGGGTTGAAGATAATCTTCAATTAGGAGAGGCTTCATCTGCTTATTGAAGTGGTTCTGGACCCACCTTGTGAAATTTCCAGCACTATGGGAAACAGGAAAGTCAGAAAGGTCTCTGATTCTGGTCAACCCCATGTGTTGCACCTGACCTTGTCATTCACTAGTATGACTTTTTACCAGTATGAACTACCACTAACTTCCCACCTCCCTGCCCTGGGCAGCATGGTCATCACACAGCCCCAAGTCCTGTGCCAATTGAATTGTACCAGTTGTGAATACCAACTGGTTGTACTGGGAGAGAGTGGGGACCCCAGCCTTAGCCAGCATAGTTCAGCAGGATCCTGCTCCACTGACAGCTTTCTGGGCCATATCCAGCCTCCTACAGTCTAGTTCTTCCAAACTTGCCTGTCTCTAAGAAGTGAATGCAGTGGAGCAGAGATAGCAGAGATAGCAGAGATGGCAGTAAAAGATTGATCTTGTCCTCCCATTAAAAGGAGTATTGATTGATCTGTCCATTAAACAGGCTTCAGCTGCTAAATCCCAGCTTGCAGCCTGTCTCCATCCCTTCAGCCCGCTCCTCATAGCACTGCTCTTGTGTTTTTCTTCCCCCGTGGTGGAGCCCTTTCAAGTCTTTCTTTAGAGAGCAAACCAAGTGCTTTCGATCAGCTGCCAGCCCAACCCTGTACCAGTGAGGGGCTCCCAGCTGCTCCCTGGCCGTGCTTGGCACTGCAGCATATGAAATCCCCAAGATCCATCCCTCCCTCAACACAAAAACCCCAGACAGGCTTAAAAAACAACAGATTAACTTTTTTTTTTTTTTTTCTAAATTGAGTCTTCTTAAATTGCACTTGAGAACCAGAGGGTTTCAAGTACTGTTAGTGGGAGGCTGCTGTGCAGAAGAGCCAGGCTCTCACAGGGCTCTGACAGCAGCATCCATTGAATGCAGGGGGGCATTGGAGCCTTCTGATTGTCAGGTGAGAAAAGGACAGAAAAGGTGAGGTGCCCCTTTTCACAACCCACTGGGCAGACCCAGGCACTGTGGAGCTGTCTGTGTCACTGCTGAAATCAAACCACTAAGGAGAAAGCCAGGGGTCTAAAACAATTTCTGAATTGCAGATTTTCCCTGGATACAATCAAAAGAGGTCGTGTGGCTTTCACCAGATCTCCCGAATGCCATAATCTCCCTTATCTTATGTGTATGGGGTTCCCTTGCATTGATCTGGTGCACTGAGCCCATGTAGAGGCTGAACCTGTGTTCTCCAGCCCAGAGGAAACAGTGATATGTCTTTGGCCATCATAGATCTGATAAAAATAAGAGAGAGAGACGTATCTTTCTGAATAGCTTTTCCCTATGTCAATGAGGAACAAGAGAGATTCATAGGACTGACACCTTATGGTGGCCCACAGTTGGGAGCCCACAGCTGAGGAGGAAGAGCAGGGAGCAGGACCATTTGTGGGGAGTGGGACCATTTGCAGAAATCTCTCAGGGAGAAAGAATGAAGCTGCTGAGGAGAGGTCACATTCTGCTCTTAGAAGCATTTGCAGGCAGTGCAGTAACACTTCCCTGTTGATGGAGTCAGAGGTTATTGGTAGTTTGAGCAGATGGATCTACATTTTTATCCATGCTCAGTTCCATAGATGGGACACACAAGAAAAAAAGAGCTTACTCAGAAAGCAAATAAAACTTTGAAATGGCAAAGTTCCAAAAGTCATCTGAGAAAGCATTAGGATGGTATGTTGTGTATCAACCATTTACAGGCATTCCCAAGACTCCTCAAGAGAAAATTGGGAGAGGATGGCTTTCTTACCACTGCAGCCCTCAGATAGGTCATCTTTGCTGGTCTCTTCTGTTGCAGTAGTGGGAAGCTCTAGGAATTCACTGTACCCAGGAGCCTGGTGCCTGGGATTTAGCAGGGCAGCCTGCCAGGGGTGCTGTGTGTGAGCCGACAAGAAACAAGGAGGGTTTGGAAACCCACCTGGCAAGTGAGGCTGTGCTGGAAACTTGCCTGGTTTCTGTCACAGTATTGTCAAAATCATCCCATTCCCAAAGTATGTTTTGATTTTTTTTTTGTATGTTACATTAGCATTTTCTGGGGGAAAATAGAGAAGAAAAAGCTTCTTTGGAAAGTCTGCAGTCAGCCCAATGACTGCATGTCCCTGATGATCACCAGTCTCCAAAGGAGGTTTCTAAGCCAATTCTGTATTTCAAACAGAGCTATGGTGAGACTGAGGAGAGCCAAGGAGAGCAAAGGCACTTGGGTCCTGTGAGAGCAGCTTCTCCACAATATGATCCCAAATGAAAATGCTGTAGCTGCTGGTAGTAAGAATTACTAATATTCAGCAATGGCTTCTTGAGCAAAAACACTATCGACTCCTTCAAAGCAAAATCAGTCCACCTTCTTCAAAAGCAGTGCTGATAACTTCTGTGTCAAAGACATGGTAGTTCTCCATCAGCCTTCATCCACCACAGATAACGTAGATGCAAGATAAATTCTGTACTTACAACATCTTAGGAGTATCTTAGGAGTACCTGTAAGTCCACGTGGCACAAGAGAGGATGGAACTGTGTTACCTTGTGAGTTTGTTCTGCCACCAGGTCAGCTTTACCCACAAAAAAGCAATTCCATCCTGGTTATAGGTACCTGGATTTGCTGTGAGATCAAGACCATACAGACTTACCAGTCTATCTCAAACCACAACAAACCTCTGCTGGGGTTCTGGATAGTGACAAGTGTGAATGGAAAACAGGTGGTTTCTGGAGGGATGTGTCTCCCCTCTGAAATGCTGAGGTGGTTGATACATGATGTAAGATCTATTTTCCTGTACTCCACTCCCAACTCAACAATGAGACTCAAACGCTCAGCTGCTGGCACTGAGACATGGCTGCTTTGATGAACAGAAAATTCCCAGTTGCCTTCTCAGTTCCATCATCTCCAGGCAGAATGACTCTGCCAAGAGCATCCACGTCCAGTGGCACTGAACTGAAGAATTCATTTAAGCTGTGAAGTGATATGAACTGATCTGATGGTGCACCCAGAGAAATGACAGCTAAACCCAGTGTCATTTCATGCCAAAGTAGACAATTTCATCTCCAAAGAAAATCTCTTCTCAGTGATCAGTACAGCATCCTCTATCCTTAAGGGCCTTGAGTCATGGTGTGTTGCTGAATGACAGCTGTGCTCAGTATTACTCTCATGCAAGATAACACACTGAATTTATTTCTTGGGTTACAGGTGACTGATTTTCCTATCAACAAAACATTTATTGTAGCAACCAGAATATGTGTTGGCATTTATCTCACGAGTCATAATCTACATCCAAGTTGTTTATTCTGAGTTCTTTTTATAGTTGTTGGAAGAAACAGGCACCTTCAGCAATGCACTTCACCTGTTTTACTTTATACCTCTTATTTAGAATGCCATGAACTGAAGCATTCAAAATTATTTAGGTCTCTTGGTGAATCTCAGCCTTGTGTCCCAAGAATTTGAGATCCCAAGAGCATGAATTGGGAAGAACCAAAGTTAAGCACTTGTCCAGTATCTGTACTGTCTATGTGGTATGCCGTTATCTAACTTCAAGATGCCCCAGGGACCAAAGACACCAGACTGCCTTGCTGATATTTATGTTGAGTCCATGTTACTGCACTGATGAGTGCAGACACTGAGGAGATGCAGCCATCTACCAAAGAAGTGGGTGTCAAGAGTGACATCCTACCATCATACCAGGGAAACACTTATATTTCCTACCCAGCTCCTGCTCCTTGTCTCACTCTGAAGGGCTTTAGGGAATATGAGCCACCAGGTGGCTGGGGCAAACAGCATCCTGGCCTGGATCAGGAGGAGCATGATGAGTAGGACTAGGGAAGAGATCATCCTTCTGTACTCAGCTCTGATTGAGGCCCTGCCTTTTAACCTGAATCCAGTTTTGGACACAAAAAAGACATTGTCACAAAAAAGACATTGAGGTGCTGGAGCAGGTCAAGAGAAGCACAACAAAGGTGGTGAACAATCTGAGAACAAGTCTTAAGAGGAGCATCTGGGGGAGCTGGGGTTGTTTAGCCAGGAGAAAAGGAGGCTGAGTGGAGACCTTATTGCTTTCTACTAGTAATTCATCTACAACCAGGTTGTGGAGAGGTTAGTGTTGGCATTTTCACTCAAGTAATAGATGCTAGAATCAAAGCAAATGGCCTCAAGTTGCACCAGGGGAGGCTTAGACTGTATATTAATAAAAAATATTACACTGAAAGTGTTATCAATCGTTGGAACAGGTTGCCCAGTTAGTTGTTTGAGGCACCATCCTTGGAGGTATTCAGAAGATGGGTAGACATGGTGCTTAGTTATATGGTTTAGTGATGGTTCTCGTTACAGTTAGGTTGCCCATTGGACTTGATTATCTAAAAGATCTCTTCTAAACAAGGTGATTCTATGGTTCTACGAATGGAGGAAAGGTAATTTCACAGTCAAGGAGGTATGAAGGTAAATAGTTCTTCTAGATCTGAGTTGCCACCAACTGAGAAATGCAAAGTGGTGGTAGAAGAGCAAACAACAGCAACAGCAGGTTCTGCTGAGTCTCTGTCACCTGGGAATGGTCCCCCTTGCAGGCCCTTTACTAGTAATCCTCTCTGCAGGCAATAGGGTTGGTCTGCTGTGTAAGGTGAGATTAATTTAAAAATCCAAAGTGGTATTGATGCAAATGAAAAGCAGGACATATTTTCTTCACAGCTGTCACCTATTTGAATTCTTGCAAAATTCTTACTGAGAGTCGACGCTGAGTCATTCCTCTGCTGTGTGGCCAAATGAACATTTTGTGGGGATGCGTTTGGGGAGGGGAGTGGGTGTAGAGGGAAGGAGGCTAATCATACTTCATAATTTATCATCTTCTAAAATAATCTGTTTTCTAAATGCATTGCTAAATCCTTGTGCTAGCAATCCGCCATCTGCTCCTTCTTTCAACACACCCACTATGTAGTCTGCTGCCTTGTTATAATGCCAAAACTCTATATGCTTCGGGTAGAAGAGAGTTTGTACTTTCAGATGCTTTTCTTAGGTCAGAGGGGAAAAAAAAAAACCTTTGCAATTAGCACCAAAGTGAGCGCTCTGCCATGCAGCTTGCTCTTATCCTGCAATCTGTGATTTAATCTCAGCAGCAAACAGGCAACTAAATTTTATCCCTCTAATTCCATGCAGGGGCTCTGGTAACACCCTCCAGCATCGACTGGAGCTGGAATGTTTTGGGTAATCTCTGAAATGCCTCAATAGAATTATAAATCCATAAATCAAAGCAGTCATTATGTATTTGAATAATATGTGGATCAAAGTCTCAGATTGAGGGCCCCTTTGTTCCCATGCTCTTTTTATATCTTACTCAGTGAGCATCTATTCAATGAGGAACAATTACAGTGAATTTAGAGCAAAAACATACAGCACTAAATGGGGCTCTGAAGACATCATCTGGCAAAGTATTTAAGCATATGCTTAATTTTAAGCACATGAGTAAGAAGAGTGGAATTGTACACAAAAGAGCAGCACTAGGTTCAGCACTATCAGAATCAATATCTAAATTTAGGTTATTGACCTCTCCAAATTGAGCCCTTTTCAAACTAAGTAGTCTTTATTCTCCCACACAAACACATTCCTAGCAGTGTTTCATACTAAAGGTCTGTGCAAAAATTGCATTAAATTCTGTTTGTCATGCTGTGGAGATGTGTCTGTCTTCAGTAGGAGCAATTAAAGAAAAAAGAGCAAGACAAAGGCTGCTATCTCATTAAACAGTGCAATTATTGTGGAATATATGGCTGCTGATTTTTTGCCAGAGTGATGCTGAGGCAGAACAATCAAATGAATTATAGTGTGTGGTGCATCAGTCGGTGCTATGGCAGACAAGGTACTAGACAGTTGGAACACCCAAAGTCAGCCAAAAGCCTCCTGCCTCTAGCCTAAGACAATCCCAGCAAGCACAAGGCTGTATTCTCATGTGGAAGGATATATCTTGGAATGAAAGGCAGTGTTTACAACATTGTACTGGTTAGCCTCTGAAAAGCATTACCAACCAATACAGCTATTGACAGAACCTCCAATAAAAGGAACAGTGATGGAATGAAAGGGTTTCTTCACATGGCCGTGCTAATGCTTGCTAGACAGTAACAAGGCTAACAGGAGAAGGACTAGAGATGCCTATTGTTTATGCACTAGGAAGTAAGGAAATCCTCAGGCTTTACCTGTGCAAAACTCCCAGCAAAACAAATCCATTAGCTCTTCTCTGCCATGCTCCAGAGAGGCTCTGTTGGATGCCCTCTGATGCTGGGATGCAGCAGGGCCTTCTCCTGGCTTGTTCAGGAAGATGTAGGCTGTCCTCCAGCATGGCTCCTGCTCCAGCCCCAAGCTGCTGCTTGGGAGCACTTGCAGTTGCCCAGGGACCACATCTGTGTTTCAGCCTGGCCTATGTGAGGGACCAGGCTCAGTCCCTCACTGGAAACCTTCCCATCTGTGACTCGCCCTTATACTCTGACAAAAGTTGAAGTTGTCAAACACTTGTCAAGGCCCTTTTTGTGTTGGGACCCCCAGAGCTGGATACAGACACTAAAAAAGAGCAGTGAGACAACACTACATTGCTAAAAAAATGCCCCAGGTTTTTACCCTACAACCTACTGGGTAGACTGGGGAGGGCAGCCTGGAGCAGAAACTTTTCCAAAGGAAAGGAAGATGAGATGGAGAATCTTTTCCACTCATGATCAGGAGAGTTTTGCTCTGCTTCAGCACACATTGGCTCATATACAGAACTTTAAACATATTTTTAACCCTTCCTGACTTTCAAAGCTACCACATCCTAGATTCTTTGAATTTGTTATTTATTTTTAATTAAAAAAAGCAGATCAAACCAACTGCTTATGTGTCAGCTCCAGCATTTCTTACAGATTTCTTATTGAAAGATCTGACCAAATACAAGACCCAAACTGGGCATCAGAGAAGAAATGCTTTCTAGGCTTGTGGCTATTTAACATACTAGGAACTGCCATGTTTGGTCTTGTGAGAAACTCCATGTGCACATGGTTTTGTGCACCTTTCTGATGGATGTGATTAAACTCCTCTAACCAAAACTGAAGACCTTTTGGTCAGCTACTGTAATTTGAGAGAATGTTGTTTATGCCCAAGCTCTTTTTCCCTTCTTTGTGTTTCTCTTCTTTAAACGAGCTTCAGTTTAGCCCCAACTGAGTTACAGATCAAAGCATTTCAGCTTTGGAGGCCAAATTGCAATTTATAATGTCTGTGGTTTTAGCTAATCTGTCTCTGTGTCATCTCATTTTAAATCAACAGAAAGCAGCACAAAATAACTCATTTTGGTATGCTCTGCTGAACGAGGGATTTTAACTCAGGCATCCTATTACCAGTTCTCCCCACAGGTAAATGGGGTTTTCTTGCTTTATCTGAGGCTGCTTTGTTCCTATTGTAAACATCAATTTTGTACACAACTTGTGCTCCACTGAGGTGAAACAACTGCATCTCCAAACCCAAGCTAAGATTCTGGCTTGTCTCCCTTCTTACAATTTTAACTGTATCAAAGGGGAGCTTAATGCTGTAAAGAGCCTTTCATTTTTAATTAAGCAAAGAAAGTCCTAATTTCAAACCCACTTGAACAGCCTGGGTTTAAAAGTTCAATTCATGCCATAGCCTGATTTGTTCTTCGCAGCAAAGACCATGGCAAACAGATGACAATTCTAGTGGAAATGCCACTCCCCAGCTCCTGAAATCTCTGCTGTGTGATTCCTTGTTTTGTGCTGATGCTGCTGCCCTGACAACAAAGGGGATCCACCAAAGTAGCACGAGGATGAGTCAGCCCCAGGGTGCATCACACATCACCACCCCAGCAGGAATAGCTGGGCACATCTCCATGGGCTCTCTATTGGGCCACCTCCTGCCACTCCATGTCGCTGTAACTTGTTCTCTGTACCAGTGTATGTGAAGAGAAAATCCAACCTAAGGTTTTATGTTTCCTGTTCAGATTTCATTCATCCATCTGATCTTCCTCTCATTTTTCTTGTAGCTTGGTACAGGCTTTCACGCCATTCATGGATTAGCTGTGCTGTAAGTCCTATATCCCCAGTTTGAAACCGCAAGGGAGGTGGGCACACACTGGATGGTGGCTGCAGAAGCCACAAGTGACTCCTGTCATCATATCCTGGGAAAGCTGGAGACAGAGACATGGACTCCTGGAGTTGAGGCTACCAGCTAGCCCTGTTGGAGCAGATCTTGGGGAACAAGTAACACACAAAACTCCCACTAGTGCCAACCTGGCTTGTGTTTGGGATTGCATAACTCTGACGAATAATGCAAGAGTCCAGCCTGTGCCTCTTTATTTGACCACCTCACTCTTCAAAGTAAAACCAAACAAAATCCAAGTGAACAAATATCCCTCCAGAGCAAGCAAACAATTGACCTTAAAGTGTGGCTCTACAGCATAAGGTGTGCTGAAGAAAGAAAAGCTTTATATAGAGAGGCCATGCACGACAGGAAAAACCACCCAAGCAAAAGTCCACCCAGAATGATCTCAGTCTGGTCACTGACAAGAGTTCAAGAAAGGTATGAATTTTCTCACAGCTGGCATTCTGAGCTCTTCCTGGGTCAGAAGTTACAACCAGAACATTACTTTCACAGGTCTCTGTACATCTGTCCTCAATGAACTTGCCTAAACTATTGGCCTCCACAGCGTCTCATGCCACAATTTAATTATGTGTTGAGTGGAAAAGTACATTTTATTGTGTTTTTTTTTAAAGGTCATTCTGGATGCTGGACTATCACAGTTCAAATGTAGTAAAAGCTAAAAATAAATGGAATTTTGAGAGCTATTATTTATGCACACATTCTATTCTCCTCAAAATATGACCCAATGTCTTTTTACTTCAGTTGAGTAAGTTAATACTGAGGCTGTTGGACCAAAAATTACTCTTTTATGTTTGGCTGTCCAGAGACAGAATCCTGGCCTCATAAATCCAGATGCTGCAGTCCTGTTTTTGGGGAGGTCCAGGTACAACAGATATGGGTCTCCAAGGACAAGGGCAAAGTCCCCAGTGGGAGATGAGATAGATGCTGTGGAGCACCTTATCTTTGGTCCCCATGATCTCCCTATTGAAGTTTGTGTCAGTTGGTTCCTGTTGAATGGAAACCAACCATCTTCTCACAGTCAAGGTCACCAAACCCATACTAATGGTGTGTGGACCACCCCTGCTGCTACAGTAGTTTCCAAACCTCATCTTCCTTTAAAAATGTGTCCCAAATCACTAGTGATCCTGGTGCAAACAGTTAGTATAGAAGATGAACATGACTGATAGACTGAATGGACTTCCTGTGGGTACTGCATAAGCCCACAGCTAGAGCATTCCTCCAGCTTTGCTGAACGATGTCCATCTTCCTGGGAGTCAGGGAAAGTTTGGTTCATTGTGAATGGAGAAGCAGAACAGAGTCATAAATTAGACCATGTCAGCACTGCAGGGCTTTAAAAGTTGGGCTGTATCTTGGGAAGGTATCCAGTTTGTCCAGTTTGGTTGGGGTGAGGGGGAGTGTGAGGGAGGAAGTCTTTCAAGGTCTCAGGAAAGTCCAGCTTACCGCTGCGTGCTTTTTACTCAGAAAAAGCTAGTGTCATTGACAGACAGAAAATTAAATAAACTCTGAAAGATGGAGAGATCTCTGGCATGACTGTGCTCTGCAGGAGCATGTACCTCGGTCATCTCTCCAGATCTGGTTCACAGACAGAATATTGGATTGACTGAAAAAGTAACATTCCAAGCAAACGAAGTTAAACCAGCTTCAGTTTGACATGCCTAGCCTTGCCCCACTCCAGACAATGGCAAAAAACACTCTTGTTTTCTTCTTTGTGGTTTTCACAGTATAATGTCCTCTTTTGCCCACTATCAGCATATTTGTGTCCCCTGTATGGGAGGGGTAGTAGGGCTCATTGCCACATAAAGAAAGATACAGTCTGACACAATGACTCAGAGAGGCTGCCCAGTGTATCCAGTACCCCACCACTGGGAGAGGCCAGTGCTGGCTGGGTTCAAGCACTGGGCCAGGTACGAGGAAATGAAGAATGGAGAGAGTGAGGTGAAGTGTTATGGCTGGAAAGATGGCGAGGCTGGATGAGGCACTGAGCAACCTGGTCTAGAGGGAGGTGACCCTGCCCTTGGCATTGGGGTTGGAACTAGATGATCTTTAAGGTCCCTTTCAACCCTAACCATTCTATGATTCTAAGGAGGGTGAAAGTGTAAAAAGGTGAGGCAGGGGCAGAGGCTGGATAGCAGTAGCCTCTGATGAGTCTGGGATGGGTCATTTTCAAATGGCTATTGGGACATTTTTTTGGAATGAGGAAGCTGGATATTGCATTTCTAATGAGATGTTGATTTGAAATGTTTGTTTAGCTTTCAAGATCTTCAGCTGGTGGTTGACAAACCATAATTCATGATTGTATGCTAGGAACAGAGATAGAAGAGACAACTCACCTAACTTTAGACACCCACAAAGGTGACATCTCCATACAGACAGATAGCAGAGCTCCTTTTACATCACTGGGGAGAAGCAGACACTTGGAGAGTGCAGCTGATCCAGGTAGATTGAGTCACTTGCTCTTTAGAGGGACCTCTTCCTATAGAGGTGAGTTGGTCAGGGGGCTCTGATGTAAACAGACATTTGTTGCATTCAGTTCTAGCTAAGGGGAGGAATCAGCACCGAACATCCCAAGGATTTGTGTCTACGTTGAACTTGGAGATCATTTTATGAATTGATTTGCCAAGGTATATGCTGAAATAATTTTTTTTCATTAGCTAAATCCAATCCATGGCACATTTTCCGTATTATTTAGCACAGGCCTATCAAAACTCGCCACTATCTGAAGGGAAGATGTACTTATGCTGATATCCTTCAGCACAAAAGCATCAAAGTAAGAAATAATTTATTCATAAATAAATAATTTTTGAGTCTTAAATTTTTCCCATTAGGCTATTAAGAATTAGTTGTTCAGATTTGTACATGTATTTGAAATGTCCTGGTTTAGGACAAAATAGTTTTATAAAGTCATAGCCACATCTGCAGGAGAAGAAGTAATGTTCTTTCTAATTCTACCTGAGCTCAGCTGTAATATCCTGAAGTGGACATTCTTTGTGCTTATTAGTAATTGCAGTTGTTCAGCTAATTGCAGGTGATACACTTATCAATTAAACAGCTTTATGATTTTTAGTTCTTTTCAAATTCTTGACATTAATGCAGTTTCTACATTCTGGAAGCTGCTTAGCCATTCCATCAAACTTCCTTTGATACTTCAGTTGGGCTTTGATGATATATGGGAAAGAGCACTTGGGGACCTTTGCTCTAGACCAATAATTACTGACCCAGCTGCCTGTGATTCATCCTTTTCTGCTCTCAAGGGCTCACTTTACCTCTGATTTACTCATCTTTATTTTCTTTTTGCCAAATCCTTTTAAGGGACACTAAACAAAACTGAAGGCTAACATACCAGCAACCTGAGTCATGGTTGCTAAATAACCCTTCCTTGCACTTCTATCTGTTACTGTACCATGATGGATGATTTCAGTTCAGTAGCACCTTGACTTTTTCTCTACGTTGTTGCAGGTAATCCTGATACCTCAGAGAGCCTGGGCAGCTCATGCTGTTCCTACTAGAACTCTTCTACATTTTGTTGATGCAGACTCTGGAGCTAACTCTGTCTTTAGTATATGGATATGGATATTTCTATTCTGTGTTGGGATGCAGTGAGCAAGGGGATCTGTTTAATCTGTAGTACTAGACACAAGAGTAAAGCCCAAGAGTGTGCTTCCTGTCTAGGAAGGGGCAGATTGGATTTGTTATGATGAAAAGTTCAGTGAAACCAGTAAAAAGATATCTGTAGATCTTGGGGGACCCCAAAGGAGCATGTAACAGTCCCTTTTCTGTCCCCTCATGGCATGCCTCGTCCTGCAGTAATGCTGATACCACGATTTTGGCAGCTGAGGATTGATCAAATTCCTAATGCTGGGAAGAAGCAACCAATGCCTGGAGTCTAGGTGTCTGTAGTACCTTAACGCTAACATTGCATCTCCTCAGCACCTTTCTTGTTCTACATCTTCCAGCCTCTTCCTCCCCCTTTACCTAGTGCTTTTTATATCTTGTGTAAGCATATTGGCAATATAGACATCCAAAATGCAGCAGCAGGAACATTCTGCCCATTTCTCAGCAGAGCAAAGCTGCCAGAGACAGGAGAGTGCAGGAACCGAAGAAAGAAAGCAATCTGGACATGTGGGCTGAGTTTCGTGTTCTGGAGTGGAGGTGTATTTATTTTTCTCTTGTTTGTTTTGTAGCTTTCACATCCTTTTCTGGGAGCCTGTCACATGGAGTGCAGTTTGCTCTCAACAGCCCGGTAGCAGCCAGTGTGGGGATGAGTTCACATGAAGTGCCCAAGAAGAGCTTGAGTTCAGTCTCTGTGCCCACAGATGGATGTACAGAGCACTTTGTGCACAATGAAAGAAGCCACAGAGAGAAGTACAATACCTAGCCTAATTTTTATTCATCCCATTTCAATCAAGGCCTCTGGAAGGTCACTGGCTCTTTCAAAATAAGGAAAAAGTAGATAGAAGCCCAGCCACCATCCTGCTGACAGTGCACTTCTCTGACACATGTACAGTGTGCTGCTGAAACACTGATAGTGGTTTTCCACAGAGGTCTGCAACCTATTAGACAGCACTTACTGGTATGTTTCAATGTATCCGATGATCCAAGACCAAGCAGACCATAAAAAATCATGAAATATTTGGCTAGATGGCAACGATCCTTTCAACCAACAATGTGAAGTTATCACATTACGCACGCACGCAAATAGGCATGTACATGCAGACAAAATCCATGGCAGTGAGCCTGATAAATTGATTGTGCACCTTTGACCACCTCTGCTGCACTTGGCTGCACTAATCCATCTCCTAAGGGCCCTTCTCTCTCTCCAAAACCTCCCTGAGGCTGCCAGCAGCCACTGGTCGTTGAAGTGAGAGCAACCTGCCACAAAACTGCTTCATTCTTCCCTCTGATGGGAAATTCCTTTCCCACCCGCCCCATATAATTACCCATAGAAATGCAGGCTAGACATTATTGATTCCTAGACCAAAAATGAATATGATATCCAATTATTGTGTGACCACGCAGGACTGAAAAATGAATTTTATACAACCAAACAGATAAATTCTCATTCTTCCTTAGGGACCACTGACATCTTCTTTAGTTGTCAAGTTGAGACATAACAGGCCTTAAAGTTATGATGTTTTTAACTCCAGAAAGTGTACTTCATCTGATTATTGGAGGTTTTGAAAAGTCATTAATTGTATTATTTTTCTTATTTTCAGTCCCATGCAGTTGAACCTATGGAAACAAAGATTTAGCATAACACAGATGTGTCTGTAAGAAGTGTTTGATGTTAATATTACCTTCTCTAGCTGAGCAGAATCATAGATTTGTAGAATATTTTGGGCTGAAAGGGTTCTTTGCAGATCATCTAGTCCAGCCCTGTGCAATGAGCAGGGACATCTTCAACTAGATCAGATTGCTCAGAGTCCTATCCAACTTGGCCTTAAATGTTTCCAGTGATGGGCACCTCTGTCACCTCTCTGGGCCAACCTGTTCTAGTGCAAAAAAATTCTCCAGTCTATGTACTCTATATTTTCCTTCTTTTCGCTTAAAACCATTACTCTTGTTCTGTTGCAGTAGGACCTGCTAAAAAGGTTGTCACCATCTTTTTATAAGCCCACTTTGAGTACTGAAAGGTAGCAGTAAGCTCTCCAACTAGCCTTCTCTTCTCCAGGCTGTAATCTATGGAAAGCAGTAGAGCATGGTTCCACCAGTCTGTCTTTCTCTTGAACTTCCTGTTGCACTTTAATCTTCCTGCTTCCTCTCATAGCTTTACCACCAGGCTGAGCAGATCATCCACCTGGTCATCCCTCAACACATCCATTCCCCTTGCTGCCATCTGCTGAAAGGGTCTGGCATTCTCTGCAGCCCCAGACCTGGATAGCTGCATGTTTTCATGGGAACTCTGTTGGGGCTGTCACATTCCTTTTGCCATGTGCAAATGACATGTTTTTCCTCTATCATGTCTTCTACCACCACTCTCCTTTAGAGAGAGTGATGACCATCGAATGAACTCATCTCTTGAGCTGGTGGGGTGACTACACTCTTCCTGTGCACTCTTCTGCGCAAGCAGCCACACATACTGACCCAATGTGCTCTGCTTGCTGAAGAGATTTGCTTTTGTCGGTGAAAGACACACAGGATGCATTTCCATGTTGGGGGGCATGGAGTGGTACTGGCCCCTTTTAAGGTGCTTTGCACAATTTGCTTCGTGTCTTAACCAAGAATTTCCACAAACTTCTAAAGACTTTGGCTTCAAATACTGCTCTATCATTCCTGGTGCATGGCATCATGTATTTGTGCCAATAAAATCTTTATGCTGTGCCTTATGCTGCAGATTGAGTGCGTTGCAAGTGGAGTGTAGGCATACGTCACTAAAGCTCCTTGGAGCCAGGTTAGCACAATCACTCACTTTTAACCACCATAATTTAGAAAGCAATTTCCCTAAACACTGACAAGACTTCTGAACAAGGAACCATTAAGTTCAGCAGACTCTTTTTCCCCAGCAGTGTACTTGCAAGGTCTGAGATTATGTCAATCTGATAATGGACTTTCCTATTTCTATCAGTGGTCAGCCAGGGCTGCAGAATTGATGTTAATATTGTGTCTGCTTCATTAGTTCACTTACTGGCAGTTGCCTTGCTGAGATCACTGGTTTTTCCTGTCCTGTATTTATAGCTTTGTGTGCTGCTTGCAGCATGCAGAGTATCACAGCCCTCTGCTGCATTTTGTACTTCATCAGGACCCTGTTTTGCCAGTCATGAAAAAATAAGCCTCAACCAACTGTGGAGGAGGGAAATTTCATTTCTCTCTTTCTCTTTCATAAATATGCACATGTGTTTCAGGTACTCCATCATTTATGCAACAGCTTAGGGAATAACTGGTGCAAATTTTGCCATCTCAAGTGGGAGGTTGCTAACATGCAAGATCTTTAGAAGAGTCTGAAGTCAAAACAAGTTCAACATATCATTAGCTTGGGAAATAGAGGAGGAGAGGAGGTTTGCAGCTCACATGTGAGCCCATATCTGGATTTCAGACCATGGGCCCACTTTTGGTCATCCCTCTTGCACAGACACTAGTGGGTTGCTGGCAGAGAGAAATCAATATTTTGCTGGTTAATCTTGCAGCATCTGCTGTCTTCAAGCTGCAGCTTCCAGAGATGAGTGATTTTGGATTATTACCAAAAACTGCCTTTTAAGTATTGTCTAATTTTTAAAGTTGAAGAGAAAGCTTGCAAATGAAGTGAAGAGCTCTAAAAGCTTGGGCGCCAGCAAGCAAATGAAGAAAGACATATATTTCCTATTAAAAAGAATTGAATGATATAACCCTTGGCCAAGGGCCATGGAACTGCTCTCAGTGTTATTTCCATCAGCTCTGGCCAGGACTGATGGCCAAGGGCATATCTGTGCTCTCAAATGGGTTAGAGCAAGTCTGCTCAGCAGACCCAGCCCAGACCTGGATGGGGAGATCTGGATGACCACTTGCTGGGCTCAACAAGTTGGATGGTTCCTGAGCCATCCAGGCAATGCCATGGCTGTATCCTGTGCCCTCTCATTTTCAAGTCAGTGGGGGAAGTGGCTCAGCTGCAGCTAGAGAGCTGGGCAGTCTCTGCATGAAGGCCTGTCATGAGGCAAAGGACCCCACCAAATGATTCTCCATTCCATTTTGTTCTGTTGAAGGATTACTTCTTGTATCTTGTTGCTTTTGAGTGGTGGGTTTGACTAAACTCCAGAAATGGATATTTCTCCAAATGTTTGGCTTCTGTTGAGTAGTTTCCCTTTTTCATATCTCCTTTATGGAGGCAATTTATTGGATAGGGTCCAGAGGATGATCAGGGGAGTGGAGCACTTCTCCTATGAGGACAGGCTGAGAGAGTTAGGGCTGTTCAGCCTGCAGAAGAGAAAGCTATGGGGAGACCTCGTAGTGGCCTACCAACCAGTACCTGAAGGGGCTACAGGAAAGCTGTGGAGGGACTGTTTGGAAAAGCATGTAGTGAGAAGGGCAATGGTTTTAAACTTGAGCAGGACCAGCTTAGGCTAGATGTTAGAAAGAAATTCTTCACCATGAAGGTGGTTGTCCAGAGAGGTAGTGGAGGCTGCATCCCTGGAGACATTCAAGGCCAGGGTTGATAAGGCTCGGAGGAACCTGGTCTTGTACAGGACGCCCCTGCCTTGCAGCAAATGGCCTTTGAAGGTCCCTTCCAACTCTGTGTTTCTATGATTTCTATCCTGATGAAGAGGAAAAAAAAAAGAATTTGCAAATATTAACTCACATTTGATTGATTTGGCCAGTTGTTTGACAACAGGAAATAGTTCTGTCAATATGAGGTGGGTTCTCAAACAAGAAAACGTGCATAGGAAGAGAGCAGAACACAGTCGTACAAAAGATTTTTCCTGTAATCTCCAAGATTAGACTAAAACAATAGCACATTGTGGGGATGATGTGTGGTAAAACAAATAATCCTAAGTGAGCTGCATAGAACAGTTGGGATTGATCACCTTCTGAATACACTACTTGTTCTTCATCAGAACCCAGACAGCTACCTCACATTGCATATTAAGCTGTGATTAAGTTGCCTGAGCACAGTATTTTGTACTGTTGGAGATTCTTGAGGACATGTGAGCAACGGTTGGAAGCAGGCAGGACAGCCAAGAAGACATCACATATTGCAAGACATTTATGATGGACAATCAACCAAATCAAACCAAACCTTGATTCAAACACCCATTTTTAGAAATTGCCTACATATGAGTTGAGCATGCAGACTCTTAGAGTAATCAGGGGAGATCTAATCAGTACAATCAAGGTGGATGTATACAGAGAGCTACTTTAAGGTAATGTGAATCAGTCTCTAGGCTCCATTGGCTTGGAAAAGATTTGATTGCCTACACATGACATGTTGTGCCATATGAGATAATCTACAAAATCAAGATATCCTCACATGGTGAGTAGATAGTAGGCAGAGCCAACACCTTCTGGAAAAGCAGCTGGAGGATAGGCAGGATGCCCTGAGACATCTCAGATACCTACCCATGTGAAGCAAGACTCTAGATCTCAATGGAGTGTGGAGAAACAAATGCCCAGCTCATACATGAATCTTATATGGCTGACACCCTCATAAAGGTGTCTCAACTGAATCTCACTGCTAATTTTTAGATGGTGTAAGAAGAAATTTATCACAGTTTAAAAATGTGTTTTTGCATTGAAAAGCCCAAGGTAGTTCACTGAATCTAGCAAATGTGTAACTTTTAATACTTTTAAAGTGCTTTGAGAAGGAAGGGATTTATTGCTTATCGGCCAGATCACCTTGGAAGTTAGCTGCAGTTCAGCATACACTTACAAACCCCAGCTGGAGAACAGCTACCTGCTGGTTTCTCCTTAGAAATTTAACCTTAGAAATTACATCAGGTGTCTGATGTCCTACATGACACAGGTTTTATTACAAGTTCTATTTGCTCACTGAAGACAGAATATATAAACCTGTGAATCTCATACATCAACTAAAACTAGCTTATGACTTTTAGGAAAAAAACATGAGCCCTGATTTTAGATTTTCCTTTGATAGAGAATTCCCCATAGCAATTGATGAACTGTTCTGGTGATTAACTACTAACTATTAAAATTAATCTTTCCACTCTGAATGTGTCAAATGTTAACCTAAAGACATTGGATCATGCTGCAGATTTTCCCATAAGACCAGTGAACCCTTTGTTCCAGTTCCTAAATGGGAGGTATCATCAGAGCATCATTTAATCTTGTTTTCCATAGCCAAAAGGACTGAACTCTTTAAATCTCCCAGCATGTTTCTAGTCCATAGATAATTTCTGCAACTCTTCTCTTAACCCTTCCCCAGTTTTGCTAATTCTTCCTAAAATGTTGTCACCAAAGCTGAACATGCCAGACACAGTATAACCTCCGAACTCTTTCTACTCTATTTGAAAATAGATTTTCTGAAACTTTTAGGCCCTGATACAATTATGTTTCCTTAGTAATTTAGTTAGCAGTGAGTACAGTGCTGTGTTTACTCTTTTAGTATGGGAAGGTGTTTGATGTCACACTGATGTTTTGATAGTGTTTTTCCCAAGTCCAGAACTCTTCAGTACTGCCAGCAAGTGGCAGATATAGAGGGACAATAACCAGAAGATACAGACCTTGATGTGAACTGCAAATCAACAAGAGATACTGGCAAGTGACTTGAACAAGTTGCCCAGAGAGGTGGTGGAGGCTCCATTCCTGGAGATATATAAGGTCAGCCTTGATAAAGCCCAGAGCAATCTGATTTAGTTGAAGAAGTCCCCACTCACTGCAGGAGGATTGGACTAGGTGACCCTTAAAGATCCCTTCCAACAAAGCACATTCTATGATTCCATGATAAGAGCCTACCTGTCTGGACAAAGGAAAAGAATCCAGCTAGATGTTAGAACACCACAGACCAAAAATTGCCGTTGTACTAAAAGATGCATAAAGAGCCATGTGAGGGGCAGGTGTGTACATCACAGGGGTATGATTGTTCAGGGATGTCTTTGTTGATGGGCTCCCTGACTCACTTTGCTGCTGTAACTTCCAATTAAATGACTTCTTTTATAAAATATGATGCCTGCGACTCCACAGGAAACCCAGGGTGGAGCATGAAGAAAGAGAAAGAATGCTCAAGAGTAAGTTGTGTGTATGTGTGTGCATGTGTGTGTGTGTGTGTGTGAGCCACCATGAATGGTGTATGAGGACTCAGGCAGTGATTTTCCCCTTCTGTCGGGTTGTCACAGCAAATCCCCGTCTGCTTGCTTTACTCTGACACATCTACTGAATTAACTATGGCTTAAATGGTCCTTTAAAAATGCAGAGCAGTATAAGGGCATGAAGTGTAATCATTATAGAATCAGCATCAGTCCAGAGTGCTGCTGAAATTTACAGCTAAAACGTGCAAAAAGGACCATCACAAAAGAGACTGGACTTCAGGTGTATGCTCACTCTTCAGGCACAGTAGCACTTTGGTAGTGTGGTGTGAATAATATGGAGCATTAATGGAAGACAGGGGACTGAAAGAGTACAAATTACATTATTCTACTAGCTCCCTACACCATCCCAGCTCATAGACAGCTGAAAGTGATGGAGTGGAACTGAACTTCATTTGTCAAAGAGCATTGGTGAAAAAAACCCAGCGTTTATCATATGTACAGTAAATCAGTTAAAAAATAGGAAAGCATGGAGGGAAAAATTATATATGTATACATATATATCATTAGTGCAATAAAGTATAATATGTGGGGAATAAAAAAGTAAAAGTAACGTAAAAAAAATTAATAGTTCTAGAACTCTTAAATTGTGTTTTTGTGTTCTTTCAGTTCTGAAAGCCATCTGGGCTTTTTTTCCCCAAATCATAGCTTGAATGTGAGAGAATACTACAGCGATGCAGCACTGTTAACAGTCATCTGCTTCTGCTCACATGATTTTGTCATGAGGCTCCTGCTGTAGCCTGAGTCCTCCCTGGATCAGCAGTGAGCATTACTGTCTTCAGAGTCTGTTTACTGCAGCTTCTAAATATTGTAAATTCTGCAGGCTTACAGGAATGGTGCCAGAGGCATTCAGAGTCTGGGCTTGGTTAATGTCTGTGGTGAGGGAAAGGGAGAAAAGGGGGAAAAAGAGGGAGATCTTCATATGGGGCAAATAAAGATAGTGCTAAACCAACCTACAGCACCTGAAGACCACTTTAAGGCAAAAGAGAGTCAGGGGGTTCCTGCTGAATAGCCAGCCAGGTGATGTTTTCATCCTTATGTTGTGTTTAGCTGAGAAACTTGAGTTTAAATGATGGATTTATTCTGGTTTTGTTTCTGGCTCCCCAAAGGTGCTGATAGAGTAGTGTCAAGACAAAAAGTTACACTTGTAAACCAGTTACTTGCTTTATTTCAAGTATAAATTTAGACTGCTCCATTTGAGGTGCGGTAGAATGAGAAAGTGTGAAGTTGAGGCTGGTGATTTACTTCCTGGCTTTAGAAGGAAAGAATTAATTGGCAAAATTTTCAAGAATTTCAAATATTACAAACACTAGGATATTCTTGCCTAGATTATGGTTTTCAATATTTATGACACAGAATTACAGAATGTCAGGGACTGGAAGGGACCTCAAGAAAATCATTAAGATGTTGAATTGGGCTGGGACCCCATCTGCTGCCCCCTCTTCTGGCATCTTTTCAAGTACAGTCACCATGACCTTCACTTTCTGAAGGACAGCTCAAATTTTCCAAGTCTATAAGACAGTTTTGGGGTTTGTCTGTTTTCTGGTATCACAGGACATCAGCCTTCACCTCCGATGTGTGTGTTCTTAGGTTATTAAAGTCTGGAAAGTACTCAATTTCATGAACAGCTATTCACGTCTCCTCCTGTGCCACCACAAGGATGCTTTCACCAAAGTGGCAAACTAGGTGGGAAACTTCTGCTGTCCTGAACTGTTCCTTTGGAAGCCAGCTGGGTATAAAACCATCAAGCCTGGCCTTGTATGTCTTCAGGGATGGGGCCTCCACTGAATTGCTCTTGTATGTTTTCAGTACCTCACCACCCTCATGGTGAATAACTTTCTCCTAAGTCTAATCTAAACCTGCCCTGCTCTAGTTTAAAACCATTGTCCCTCATCCTATTGCAACATGCCCTGGCAAACAGTCCCTCCACAGCTTTCCTGTAGGTCCCTTCAGGTACTGGTAGGCTGAAATGAGGCCAGAGTCTTCTTTTCTCCACGCTGAACAGCCTCAAACACCTCAGCCTCCCCTCACAGAGAGGTACTCCAGCCCCCTGATCATTCTCTTGGTCTGCTGCAATGCTTGTTCATCAGATCTGATAGGAGCATGCAGGTTAGGAGATTTCCATGCAGCATGATCAGCTCTCATATGAGATATTCTGCATTAGTAAGTTGTTAGATGACAATGGCTGCATCTGATGGGAAAGGCATGGAGATGTATTTTGTGGTACAGAACTGCAAATAAGGCCAGTCCGGTAGATCAAATGGATGGAAAACATCTCTGAGGAGGAAAAACGAGTGTTACAGATTAACATGAAAAGGATTTAGCGATCTTCCTGAGTATCCATGCAAATACTACAAAAGAAACATTTCCCTGTGTGATATACAGTGGAGACATTTTGAGAAAGCACATAAGCATTTGCAGATGTTTTCAATTATGTCTAATTTGTCTGGGGTAATCCACAACCATTCAAACCCTACAGAATCTTTTACCACTCCTAGCAGTTGGTCTGGTTGCACCAAGGGAATTGTAAAGATATTCCAGATTTGCAGCAGCACAAATGGCAACAAAGACTTGCTGCAATTTGCAGTGGATTCAGTCTCATATCTGCTGTTTCTTGGACTGCAGCGTTCTCTTTAGGTAGCCAAGCTCAACAAGTATGCAAACTTGAGTTTACTAATCAGCACTCACAACCTGCCTCCATACTGAGGATGAGGTCAGATTTGCTCCACCATCTCAGAAGGACACAGACTCAGCAAGTGTGGACTATTTGGTGCAGTTGATTCACCTGAAGAAAGGGATGCCATCCAGAGGGACCTTGACAGGCTTGAGAGGTGGGCCCAAGCCAACCTCATGAAGTTCAACAAGGCCAAGTGCAAGGTCCTGCACCTGGGTCGAAGCAATCCCAAGCACAGATACAGGCTGGGTGGAGAGTGGCTTGAGTGCAGCTCCGTAGAGAAAGACTTGGGTGTGTCAGTTGATGACAAACTCAACATGAGCCACCAGTGTGCACTTGCAGCCAAGAAGGCCAACCAAATCCTGGGTTGCATCAAGAGGAGTGTGACCAGCAGGTCCAGAGAGGTGATTTTGCCCCTCTATTTGGCACTGGTGAGACCCCACCTGGAGTATTGCGTCCAGTTCTGGAGCCCTCA